>ML101727.1:183656-194017 GCA_003697995.1 Taxidea taxus jeffersonii
CCTCCTCCTCCTGCTCTTCTTCCTCCTGCTCACTCTCCTCTCCGTCTTCTTCCCTTCCACATCCCTGCTTCTCTAATGCTCAGGTGCTCTGTTTCTGGGCTTGCACGACATGCACCGGAGGATAAAGAGCTGGCTCAGGAAGAGAGCACGCACATTATTGATCAGGCGCGCCAGGAGCCAGAAGAAAGAAGGCAAAATGGACATTGTGACTTGGGTCACCCCCATGAGGCTGTTTAAAAAATTAAGAAAAGAGGTGTGTTTGTGGTATGTTTGGAGCTTGACTATGGGGGGGAGATACGTGAGCCTACACGTGCAATAAACTTGTGTAATACATATATGCAAATGAGTCTAAGTAAAACAAGAATTCTGAAGAAGACTAGAGATTCGATCAGTGTCAATATCTTGTCGGTGATATTGGGTATTATACTATAGTTTTGCAAAATGTTACCATTGGGGAAACTGAGTAAAGAACACATGTCATCTCTCTTTATTGTTTTTTTTACAACTGCATGTGAATGTACAATTATCTCAGATTTAAAAGTTTGATTAAAAAACAAGTAAAAAAACAAAACAAAACAAGAAGTATCGGGGGACGCCTGGGTGGCTCAGTTGGTTAAGCAGCTGCCTTCGGCTCAGGTCATGATCCCAGCATCCTGGGATCGAGTCCCATATCGGGCTCCTTGCTCGGCAGGGAGCCTGCTTCTCCCTCTGCCTCTGCCTGCCACTCTGTCTGCCTGTGCTCGCTCTCTCTAACAAATAAATAAATAAAATCTTTAAAAAAAAAAAAAGGATTTCAAGCAGTTAAGAAGTTACTGTGTATCAGGCACTAAGCTAACTGGGCCCTTGGTGTGCATTATTGTGTTTCAGTCAGTTCACCAACTTTATGATGGGTGTTGCTGCCTTAATGTGATGGATAAGGAAACTGAGGCTCAAAAAAGTGAAGGTGACTTGCCCGCGCTCACCCAGCTAGTAGCTGCAAAGGAAGGAACCAACCCAGGCAGCCTGACTCCAAAGTGTGCGCACATAAATTGCTAAGCCACACTCCCTCCGTGTTCTGTCAGGTAACATGTTGGCCTTGAATGGTGTTTAACTCAGATGGGTAGGCAGGGGTGTCTTGTCTCCGCCCAGTAGTCATTTCTTTGCATTGATCCTCTGGGGCTCATTCCCGGATGAGTTTATCTAAATTCTTGCTACACTTATTTATATGACCGATTTTACTATCTCTAGTTTACTATCTCAATTTTCCTATCAATCAGGTTTATGCACTGCTGTGTAGGTATGCCTTTTTAAATTGAACTCTTTCTCTTAGATTTTCTGTGGGAAACTCCTCACTTCCTTTCCACCCACTGGTCATTTACCGGGATTGGGTCGGGGTTTTCTGTGTCATCTGCTAGGGCGAGGCATGGGGTCAACTCTGGATGAATCTGGTAGCTGGAACTGGGAGAATGGGGCACGTTTGGGAGGGCCTGAAAACTGGTGTCAGGGCAGAGCCCAGCTTCTGGAACCAGGGCAGCAGTTGAGCCCATATAAGTGAGAGCGAAGAAGTGAAGTTAAACCAAGTAGGTGCACCAGAAGAGGAAAGACAGAAAAACTAAAGACCGAAAGAAGGCTAATGCTGGAACTGGCACATCCAAAGGAAACGAGATGATAGTAGGGGAAGGTAAGGAAGAGAACAAATCTAAAGTCAAGAGGATGATGGTATTGAGGAGCCATTTTCCCCAGCTGGGATTGTCACGTGTGCTCCCCACGGGGAAGGACCAGCTCCAGGACGTGGACAGCAGCAGGCATGACCCAGCTGTCTCTGGCTCTGGGTTGCTCTAAGACTTTTGATCACTGGCCCTTGAAGGTCCTAACATGATACGTGACCTTTTTTTTTTTTTCTTTCTTAGTTCTGAGGGGGAAATGGCCTTTTTCCTGCCATGTAGAAGCTGGAAACAACCTTAGGTGTTTATGGCCTGGTTTGGAGCAAGTGCAGGGGTTATGAGTTACTGTCTCCTGTGGCGAATTGACAGCCTCATGCTGCTCTGAGCTGGGACTCCTTGTGATAAAGAGGCAGTTTCCAAGTGATCTCTGGGAACGTGTGCAGAGAAAGCTGGAGCGTGGGGAGGGCTGCTGGCCTCGTGCACGCCGGCTCTGTCTGTGCTTTCCTGCCTGTTTTCGCAGGATGCTTTGTATGGGGTTGAGAAAGAATTTGGTGGGCTAGTTAAAGTGAGCTCTACAAAGACTGCCTTACAAGAAATATGAAAGAGAAGCTTCACAACAAGTCACAGGGGAGAGAGGTCATTGCAGAGGGAGGAGCAGGAGATGATGTAGGGAAAAAATTAATGAGAAGAGCACTGGGCCTGATAACAGACTGACTTGAAAAAGCGGAAAGAGAAAAGGATTCTGCCCCAGGATTGGCTAAGCTGTGTGAAATGTAGAGATAAAAGGTAATGCAACCATCTTCTTAGAATCCGGGGATGGCTGCACCTCATGCTTTTCTCCTTCCCAGGCTAAGTCTCAAACCCAAGAGCATTAGGGATGTGAGATGAAGAGAAAAGAGATGCTTGGGAGGGAGTGAAACCCGCTCATTATGGCAGCAAGGGAGTGAAATCCCCTCATTATGGCAGTACTGATCACGCAGTTTGGAGCCATTTCCCCCATTGGACCTCATTACCCACATCTGTCTCTGAGTCAGTGTCCCAGTCTGGTTGTTGCTGGAGTGGCACTCACCCCTGCTGGACATGGACTGAATGCCCAGTGTCCTTCAGGAACGTGTCCTTGGTGAGAGGGGCCTCAGCCGGGCCACAGGAGAGGTGTGGCAAGGAGGAGTGAGCGGTTCTGGCAGCAGCTAGTGACAGGGCTGTAGGGAGCAAATTCTGCCAACTCAAGAGAGGTGTCTTTGGTATATTGATTATTTAAGCTGGTTATTTTTAAGAAATCGCAGACACCAGAGAAGCTCTTAAAACTGAGTAGAAATTACCCTTCTGTAAGAGACATTTACATGTGTAAGGGAACCCTCCATTTGTAAAGGTGTCTCCCCTACCTAAACCAGGAAGAGGGGGATGCGTCACTCTCTAGAAGTTCTGATAGTGGGGAAGGTAATGAACTTACAACCTTACCTGTGTTTCCTGTGTTTTTCCTGGTAACTTCCCATAACTGACTCCCAAACCAAATATCTTCTTTTGTCTTTAGCTAAAGATGCTAATCAAGATGATGGCTTCAGCCATTTCAGGAGTTACTCAGTTTCCCGGGGTCTCCCATGTGTATAGGAGGTATACTTGTTACTAACTTTTGTTTGATTTTCTCCTGTTAGCCTGTCTCATGTCAATTTGATTCTTTAAAAAAAAAAAAAAAAGATTTTATTTATGTATTTGGAAGAGAGAGAGAGAGAGAGAACACGAGTGAAGGGGGAGCAGAGGGAGAGGGAGAAGCAGGCTCCCTGCTTAGGGATTGAGCCCTGACTCGAGGGCTCAATGCAGGGCTCGATCCCAGAACCCTGAGATCGTGACCTGAGCCGAAGGCAGACGCTTAACCAACTGAGCCACTTGGGCTCCCCTCAATTTGATTCTTATACCACTTTGAAGAATCTTAAAGGGTAGAATAAAATTTTTCGTCCCCAACAGTGCTATAGCGTAGTTCTCTTCCTTTGATGTGAAAGATTCCCTACACAAAAGCCACTGTCAGCTGTAAGAACACAATGATAAGTATCTTTTTTTTTTTTTTTCCTGCTAAAGTAAAGCAATTACCTCAGACTATGCAAACACCTGAGTGACCCCAGTGGTAACCAGAGCAATTTGCTGTAAAGTTGGTTTCCACTGAAATAGCAAAACTTTCCGTGGAAGTCAGCCTTGACTTCGGATTGCAGACACAGATGAGGGTCACTTGCCATGCAGCTCCTAGTAAGAGCCCATCTGAAACATTGAAAGGAGAGAAGGAGCTGGGTGGTGGTGGAGGGGCGGTTGTGAAATGCAAAGCAGAGCAGTGGAATGTGGCTAAGGGTTGTGAAACAACTTTGCATCAAATACCTCTCAGTTGTTTGGCTCCTTCCCTGGCTGAGCGCTGCCACCCTAATGGATGTGGGGCTTCCAGATGGCATCGTGACCATTTGAGAACTGCTGCAGCCTCCAAGATCGTAGGAGACCTGCCAGAACTGTCCCTCACACACGGGGACTACTTACTGCTGCTGTAGAATCCTTCTTTTGGGGAGCCGTTGTTCAAACGTCTGCAGAACTGAGGTGAGGGCTTGGGGTCATGCACACACAGTCACCTAACCACCATCACCCATCCCAGTCTCTTAGGACTCTCACTCTCTAGCCTGGCAGCTGTAGCCGAGAAAATTACCATCCATCACGCAGAGCAATCATTGAATATTTTAGAAAGCAGAGTTTCCACCGAAGCCGTCCAGCGGAAGAGTACCATGTGTCGACACATGCTTGTGGGGTTGGCTCTGTAAATATTTAGATCATTCTAACTCTTAAGAGTGGTCTGCAGGCCAGCAGCTGTCAGCATCACCTGGGAGCTTATTAGACATGCAGAATCTGAGACTCCACCTTAGACCCAGTGAAACAGACATATATTTTAACAAGATCCCAGGTGATTCACGTGCACATTGAAGTCTGACAGGTACTGCCTTAGATGTCTTCAGTGCTGCTTCTTACAAAGGCATTACTGTGGAGCAACTTTGTTTTGGAATTAGCTTTAGATCTGGGACTTGGGTCTATTACCTAATGACGTTGATCAAGAAACTGAACTTCTCTGAGACTCGGCTTCACCAGTAAACATCACAAGATGGTTGTGCCTGTTCAGGGAGCTGATGCCTAGCAAGTGCCTGGCAAGGAGAATGAATGAACCAGCATTCTTCCTACCACCCCGTTTTCTCGTTACAGGGTCTTTAAATAAAATAACTTACCCCTTGTCCCTAAAAGGCAAGCTTTTATAGAAACTGTTTTCAAGTGTTCTAAGAGGGTTACAACGAATTTCACTTTGCTTGATCGATCTTACCTCTCTTAAAGTCAGCCAGGCTTTCACAGCAATCTGTTTCTAAATCATGCCTACTTCATAATTAAAGGCAAGATATCGGCTTATTTCCTGGACTGTTGAGCCTGTATTAGAAGCAACCTGGAATCTCGGACCTTTCTCATTTCCTTTTCTCTAAAGTGCACTGTGGTGCAACTGCTCAGGCTTTGGGCTTCAACAGTCTTGGGTCCAGACTCTATCTAGCACTGCCATTTACCAGTGTACACCTAGAGGAGCTATCTAACCTGTGTGAAACTTTTTTTCCTTTTGTAGAAAATGGAGCTGATGAGTTCTCATCTCATAGGATCATTGTGAAGATTAGGTGAAAAGTCATAGATAGCTAAAGGTCAGAACCTTGCAGCTGCTGGGTGTTCCCTATACCTCTAGTCCCTCCTCCCTCCTCTTTTGTATCTAGAAATAACTCTAAGCAGGTTTTCTTCCTTTTTTTTTTACATGACAAAACTAATATTTGTTCTCAAACATCCCTGGAAAAGGGAAATTTGAATGTCAGAGACACATGCATAATTTTTTATCCTCTTTTACTCACTGGCCACCTCAGCATCAGAGCCAGTGCTGTGTTAGATACCGTAGCCCTAATGGCATCACGATGTGTTGGTCTCATGACTTGTTTTAATAAATTAACTTTGAAATGTTACCTATTTTTACACTTAGAAACTCATTTTAACTTAGTCCTCGTTTGATCTTTATAACATTCTAAAGGTCTCTTTATTGGTTATCTTTCCTCTAAAAGGCTTGTGACAGACTTTGGCAAAAGCAATAAAATTCTGACCTTGTAAAATCTCTATTAATCACCTTTGCCCGTATCATGTATGGCTTATATTTACCCACCAACTTTGAGTTGTCAAAATACTGTATTTCAGTGAGAAAGAATCGAGATCAATGTGTTTCATAGGTAGATAAATAAGGTAGGGGAAGGATGGAGAAAGCAGGGCAAATTAAGTGAATGGTAATAAGTGATACAAGAGGAAAATATTCAGGAGTGTAATTAAACATGAAAGATGCCTTCAGCTTAGCTTTTCAAGGAAGTGGAAAAGACAGTGAGTCTGAGAAACTTGGCTGGGCTATCTATTCTAGTAGATTGGAAATTGGGAGGATGAAAGCTCTTCTACCCAAAGCAGTGAAATGGTGGAAAGAATCACATCATATGAAAGGAAGGACCCATGAGGGATCTTCCAGTCTGTCTGCTTTATCTGGAGGCATGTTCATACTTAGACAGTTCCAGACAGATGAGAGCCCATTTTTGCTTTTAAACAATGCTAGGGGGATGCGTGGGTGGCTCAGTTTGTTACGCGGCTGCCTTCGGCTCGGGTCATGATCCCAGCGTCCTGGGATCGAGTCCCACATCGGGCTCCTTGCTCGGCAGGGAGCCTGCTTCTCCCTCTGCCTCTGCCTGCCGCTCTGCCTGCCTGTGCTCACACTCTCTCTCTCTCTCTCAATGACAAATAAATAAATAAAATCTTAAAAGAAAAAAAAAACAATGCTAGGAAAAGCTATTCCATGGTCTCTCAATTGCAGTTAACATCTAACAATTGTGAATGTTTGTAACAATTTCCGGTTACAGAGAGCTTGTCCTGAAATCTAACTTACATCTTATGTATCTTGCTCCACGATGATTTTTATAGGTAGTGTACTGCTAAGGACTGGGATTTTAAGAATATATATATTTTTTTAAGATTTTATTTATTTATTTGTCAGATAGAGAGAGAGCACAGGAGCGAGCACAGGCAGACAGAGTGGCAGGCAGAGGCAGAGGGAGAAGCAGGCTCCCTGCCGAGCAAGGAGCCCAATGTGGGACTCGATCCCAGGACGCTGGGATCATGACCCGAGCCAAAGGCAGCCGCCCAACCAACTGAGCCACCCAGGCGTCCCAGGACTGGGATTTTAAATACCATTGTAGAGTATTTCGTACATCCAATGCAGTTAAGTTGTCTGTCTCTTGGGATAGTGTGTGTGTGTGTGTGTGTGTGTGTGTGTGTGAGAGAGAGAGAGAGAGAGAGAGAGAGAAAGACAGACAGGATTTCTCTCCATTACAACCACTTTGAAAGCTCTATCAGGTGTCTCTCAAACATCTTTTTTTTTTTTTAAAGATATTATTTATTTATTTATTTGACAGAGAGAGAGAGAGAGAGAACAAGTAGGCAGAGAGGCAGGCAGAGAGGAGGGAGGAAACAGGCTCCCTGCTGAGCAGAAAACCTGATGTGGGGCTCCATCCCAGGACCCTGAGATCATGACCTGAGGTGAAGGCAGAGGCTTAACCCACTGAGCCACCTAGGTGCCCCTCTCTCAAACATCTTAACAATTTGTCACAAATGTAACATCAGTGATTTTATACACACCTTCCTAGTATTTATTTTCCTCGACTCTTTCTTGAACAAATGACTTTCTTAGATTTACTACTCATTTTCTGCAAGCTTCCAGTAGATAGTTTTAAATGTAGCATACCATATTTGAAAAATCAATACTCATAATTTAATGATTTTCAATGTTATCTATTCTCAATCTTAGTTTTTACCAAACTGATGAGGCCTGACATTCTCCATCTATTCCAGAAGTTCTTCAGAATCAAATACCCACACGCTCTGTTGAATTACCTGCTATTTTTGTGCATGCTGTTTTGTCTCATTTTCTAGCTCACCCTCTTCTCCCTCACCACAAAATCAGAGTTCCTCAGGACTCAGCCCTTTGCCTTCCGCTTTATGCTCTGCTTTTTCTCCATCAGTGATCTCATTCACTCTGTCGATTTCCATTGCAACCTCCATGTCTTCAGTTGGTAAAGCTGAACCTCCAACCCACATGTTTTCCTGAGCTCGAGAGCCATGTGTCTATCTATATACTGAACATGAGCATTTGTATATTTCGCAGGTGCTCAAAGTTAACATGTCCCAGCCAGATGCACATTTCTCCCTTTACCTTCCATACATCTCCTTTCTGCCTTCTCAACCATGGTAAATGACACCATCCATTATTCGCAATGGCCAAAAGGTGGAAACAACCCAAGCGTCCATCAGCAGATGAATGGATAAACAAAATGTGCTTCCTGCAGTGAATGGAATATTATTCAGTCTTCAAAAGGAAGGAATTTCTGACATGTGTCACAGCATTGCTGAACCTTGGGAACACTGTGCTAAGTGAAATAAGGCAGACCCAAAAGGGCAAATACTGTGTGATTGTTCCAACCCGTCGGAATGTAAAGACAGAAAGCAGAGTGGAGGCTGCCAGGGGTGAAGGGAAAGGAGGGAGGAGTGTGGGCACCGAGGTTCTCTTGGGGAAGATGAAAAGAGTTCTGCAGATGGATGGTGGGGGGGGATCACGCACCAGTGGGAACGTACTTAATGCCATTGAACCGCCCACTCAAAAATAGTTAAGATGGTAAACTTCATGGTATGTATTTCACCACACTTTTCAAAGACAAAAATGAGGGAGTCTGTGAAAACGCACCCTAGAGACCAGTCAGCCATGTCCAGAATGTGGCTGGTATGTAGGCTCATGCTACAGGCCAAGTTTCTCTAAAAAATCAGAGGCATGAAAGAAGTAGGGAGGAGGGAGGGACTCTTGTGGAATAAAGGAGGCATAAGGGGTAGGACTTAACTAATTAATTTAAAAAATGAGTAAATAAGAACAGCTTCCACCCAGGCTCTTAAGCCAGGAACCTAGAAGTCAAACTTGAATGCCCTTGCCCTGTCTATCCTTCCTCATGCAGTTGCGCATGTACTCTGTTTCCAGGAAATGCCCTGGTTCTGACTTCAAAGAAAGCAAGCTCCAGAGGAGTTGGGTAAGGGAGAAATTTTTATGTTTTAAGGCTGCAAGAAAGACTTTGCAAAAAAAATGAGCCTGTGAGGGCCTTGGAGGCTGCGTGATGTGGAGTTACTTAGGAACAGGTAGTTGGCGATAAGATTGTAGACTGAGGGACAGAGTGAGGACGTGGCAGACAGAGGCTTGACACATGAGTGGCAGTGATGGATGGGGAGCTGCTGGGAAGGCTTTTTATGTGCCCGGTCTGGTTGTGCTGACTTCTTGTAGCAGTGGGCCCTCTGGAGTGTCTTGGGCCATATTCTGCTCGGTTAGAGTCACATTTTGTTCTGCAGGTACGCCGATGTATGTACGCACTTGACATCCTGTGATATAAGGAGATCAGAAAGAAATTTGGTCAGATCTCCTTCTGGAAGCTTCTGGAAAAGAGGGGTCATGCTTTGCAAAGGAATGGGGGAATCTGACTAGGTCGGTTGCGAAAGGATAGATCTTAGAGGGAAACCAGCAAGTTATCTAATCAACTTCACACTTTAAGGAGAAGGAAAGGAGAGGGGACATGTGCAGGAGATGTCATCTCCTCAGGCTGTTTAATGGGTGTGAGTAGGAGGAGTGCCTAAGGGACATTGCTGTCACAAGACGCAGCCAGTATACACTGGATAAGTAGAGAATCTGGACCGAAGTGCGGCAGAAATCCCATTCTGAGCATTAGGATTTTTTAACAGATGAAAGATAAGCTTCTTCTTGAAACAAGTTCAGAGCACGTCGCTTTGTTTACCGTCTAAGTGTGATGGGGCATCGGTCCTTGGTTAAATTGGTTGCAGCTTCTTTCCCCTGGCTCATTTTTTGTTTTGAATCTCCTCCCCTGTGATAGTTTATTGCTTTCCATTCTCCCTTCTTTCTTTGAACCAATAGTTTTTGTCCTTATCCATCAATCAACGTCCCAGCAGAAAATAGGTTATGTACTCCAACTGAGTTTGGTACAATTTACCCAGGGCTTTCTAAAACAGTGTGGGAGGGAATAGTGCAGGATACAGAGGCTAAGGACAGCAAGGTATGGTCACCAGTCGTAGCCCTGAAGGGGAGGAGTGGGGGCTGTCCCTGGAACCCAGAGAAGGGAAGGGCTCTTTAGAGAAAAGTGTGATCCCCACAGAGGGACTCAGCCAGCATGAGGCCTGCCCAGGGGGAGTCTCACTTATTTTTCTCCCTTGCTCTCATTCGGGTCACCTCCCTGGGCACAGAGCAAGATGTAGGAAAGTGGAGGGCGGATCAGAGCAGTGGGCAGAATATCCCTGCTGTGCTTCCGTATAGATCTCCTGCGTGTCACTGCATTTATCTTAAGAACAGTTAAAAAAAAATGTTTCCCTTTCCTGATTTTGCTTTTATATTGTCATATCTACTTACTTACTCATTTGAATTTTTTAAAATTATTTTTTAAGTTTGTTTAAGATTTTTTTAAAAATTTGTTTGACAGAGAGAGATCACAAGTAGGCAGACAGGCAGGCAGAGAGAGGTGGGGGTGGGAGCAGGCTCCCCACTGAGCAGAGAGCCCGATGTTGGCCCCGATCCCAGGACCCTGAGATCATGACCTGAGC
>ML101727.1:194027-205458 GCA_003697995.1 Taxidea taxus jeffersonii
GCCCGATGTTGGCCCCGATCCCAGGACCCTGAGATCATGACCTGAGCCGAAGGCAGAGGCTTTAACCCACTGAGCCACCCAGGCGCCCGCATTTGCATTTTTAAAGTGGAGTTCCTTTGGGGCACCTGGGTGGCATAGTCGGTCAGGTGTCTGACTCTTGGCTTTGGCTCAGGTTGTGTTCTCAGGATCGTGAGATCAAGCCCTGCATCAGGCTCTGAGCTCAGTAAGGAGACGGCTTGGGTTTCTCTCTCTCCCTTTCCCTCTGCAACCCACTCCCACCGCATGCGCAGGCATGCCCTCTCTCTCTCTAAAATAAATAAATATTTTTAAAAAAAATAGAGTTAATGTAAAGCTAGGTCATGCCGGCCAATGTTCACCTGAGCGAGGAACCCTCTACCAGAACTACTCGGTACATCCTGCACTCAGGAACCATGAACTCCTCACACAGATTCTGACTTGGGGGGTGGGGGTGGGGGCTGGGAAAGGGCCTGAGTCTTCATTTCTAACATGTTCCCTAGTGATGTCCATGCAGCTGGTGCATGGGCCACATTTGGAAGAGCAAGGCAGTGCACGATCTGAAAATGATCTCTAGATAAACTGCCAGCTGCCCCGAATTAGCTAGGTGAGGCGATGGGAGGGTCCACCTTTCTCCTGATGGCCCACCAGCTGCTACTTCATTATTTCTTGGCTTTGCCACGAGTTCCCAGCACTCACGTGTAGCGTGTGCTTCCCCAAGCTTCAACAGTTCTGCCTTTTTTTTTTTTTTTTAATTTTTATTTATTTATTTGACAGAGAGAGATCACAAGTAGGCAGAGAGGCAGGCAGAGAGAGAGAGGGAAGCAGGCTCCCTGCCGAGCAGAGAGCCCCATGTGGGGCTCGATCCCAAGACCCTGAGATCATGACCTGAGCTGAAGGCAGAGGCTTTACCCACTAAGCCACCCAGGTGCCCCCAGTTCTGCCTTCTTTATGGGATTTAATGCAGCTCTTCTTGCTGGGCTTGTCAAGGAACCGAGAACAGGAAACTCCCGTAATGATCTCCTGGGAGTGGTGTCTTAGAAGTCCTGTTATCTGCTTCACGTTGCTGCCATTTAATTGAACACCACGCAGTGTGGTGCTCCCCTGAGCCAAATGAGCTGATGATTTTGGCGATGGGATCAGTGAGTTGCAGGAAATGAGGAGCCTGTGATCTCCGGACTTTCAATTTAATGGGACATGGTATCACAGACTCAAATGTGAGGGTCTCTTAACGTATTCCTGGCCCTATTGGTCAAAGGAATTTCAGCAACACTTGTTAACAGTACTTGCAAGTGCCCATTTCATCAGAGGCCAAGGCTCGACAAATGGGAAGAGGGGAGGGACTTGTTCTTCTGAACTCTGTTGCAGACAGGAAGCTGATACATCAGTAAGAAGAATTCAGAAAGGCAGGACCTACGGAAGGTACAAGCTGGGGTACAAGGGAGGTTCACTCTGGGATGACTGTGCGTGCCAGTGGCCCTTGTGTCCAGGGGCTGAGACAGCAGTGGGGCCAGTGGAGTAAAAATTATGGGGAGTTAAGGTAGAGAAGTATAAAGGATTAATTACATCACCATCAGTTGGGAAAATCAACGTTTAAGAAAACAACTATTTTAACCTAAATCATATCAAAATACTGTGTGCTTACAATATGGCTACACGTGTTCTTTCAGATCATCATGCCAACTCTGAAGAATAGCATAATTAAGGGCCCAGACTCTAAATTGCCTGGGTTTAAATCTGGTGTGCACCAGTTCCTGGAAATGTGGCATTACGAAGCTTTTAACCTCCCTGTGCTGCGCGTTCTTTTTACAGTGAAATGGACATGAAAATAGTAACAATCTCATAGGGTTGTCCTGAGGGATAAAGGACTCCATAAATGAACATTGCTGAGAACAATGCTGGCGTAGACTGATTTCTCAATCAGTGCTAACAATAATTGTTATTATTATGTAATCAAGTTTGATTTCCTGCTTAACTGTGAGTTCTTCCCATGAAGGCATGTCGTCTCTTTAGGCTTGGGGCAAATGCAGCGTATGTGGGGATGACCAACTAAGTCACGGAGGAGGGGAAGTCTAAATAGCGTTGAAATACCCCCAGGGTATTTTCCCTTTATGTTTACAGCACTGTAAGCATCTATTTAGAAAGGAATATGGGGAAAATGACTTGGGCTTGTAAAACACAGTGGTCCTGACTCCTCAGTGATCCACAGGAACTAAGGTGAAGGATATCCATGCTTGGGGTCATGTATCAAGGTGCTCAGGTTTTGGCACAGGTTTTATTTATTTATTTTGGCGGGGTGATAATAAGGAGCTAAACTTCCTCAAGGAAGCATTTAGCCCTTGAATTTATAAGGTATTTCAGGTGAGTTCTGTGAGACTCAAAAGGTAATTATTACCGAGTATCCAGTGTAACATCAAGTACTGGCTAAGTCCCATACAAGCATATTATTTAATCCCCTCTCTCTCTTTGGTGGCAGCCGAGTACGGTCACATAATCCCCCATCAGTGACAAAACGATGGGCCTAGAATTCCTAAGTGACTCCCCGTTCAAGGGCAAACGGCAAATCGGAGAGAGAACCATGGCTTGACTCCAGAGCCCGTGGGTCCCCGTTCTGCCCGTTAACTGTGAGCCAGGCTAAGCAGTCAAAGAGGAATGCCCATATGGGAAAAAAGGAAACTCATTTCAAAATGATACTTGACGAAAGGTAGCGGTGATCAAGAAGGGATAAAGATAAGGCCCAGAGGAGTGCTATTTCACAGCCGTAAAGCTGAGGAGATGGGGGCATCACCTCATCTCAATCTTTTCATCTCACAGATGAAGAAGGAAGGGACTAGACTTCAAGGTCACTTGCAGTTAGTGTCAGCGCTGAGATGAGAACCCCTTCCCGGACTCACATTCACTCTTCGCTCTTACTTCCTCCGCGAAGGGCAGTTGCTTTAGCTGGGAATGAAAGGCCGAGAGTAGAAACGACTGTGGTATTCTCTCAGTAGGAACTAGTTAAACCGGGAAAATCACACTTTTTAATTATTGAAATCATTTATTGATGCTGAGACATTGTTTGTTTGGTGACATATGTGGAGAATATTAATGGATATTATATATTACAAACACTCCCCCTTATTGACTTCTTCGTCACAGCATAAACACCCACGGCCCAATAAAACATGACTTTGTCTTAATAGCATTATGAATAAATTATTAAGGGCTTTTTTTTCTTCCTTCTGCAGTAATTTTACTAGTTTGAATTTTTTTTTAAACAAAACTTCCACAGGACTGTAATTAAAAGTAAAGGAACGCACAGCAGTTTTTAGCCATAATCCTCTGGAGATTAATAAGGAACTGTCCATGGTCAGACTAGAGAATATGCTCTGCTTGCTGAGGGGCTCCTTGAGAATGACCTTCACGGGGTGGGGGCATGACCTCTGCCGCACAGGGATCTCAGCACCCTCGGCTGGGGTCTGTGTTGCAGGAGAATTTGCCCAGAACGGCTGCCATGCCATGCTTTTTGGATGGCAGTGGACATGGCCAAGGGCAGGGAGCACATCATCCATGGCTCGCCCAAGGCTGACCCAGGGTAGACGCCACTTCAGACGCTTGTTGGATGAGTTCTTGCACTCCAGCCCGTGCCCTTTACTCCAGAGCCACGCTGCGCTGCGGTTTGCATTTCTTCCCGCGGTGGTTGAGGGATCTGCTCTGAGCTCATACACTGTGAATAACTGATCTGAGACAGGAGGTCCTCATTTAATGGGCAAGGGCTCTTGTGTCAGCCAGACCTATATTTTAGCGAGGGCTTCACTGTCTTAGGCAAGTTACTTTGTCACTTTGACCCTCGTTTCTTTAAAAATGACAATACCCGCTTCTCGGGGGCTGGCTGAGGACTGTGATACACATGTAAAATGAACCTACTTAGGCTCTGGGAGGCTGTGATTAGTCTCTGCTTGCCACCAGATGGAATCCTTAGAAGGGAGTCACCTGATCATAAGCTGATTATTAAATTTGATTCATCTATTGTGTTGCTATTTTTGCATAACCATTGGGTATCAGCTGCCCCATCTCTAGCTCAGTGCTTCCTCCTCTATGTTTTCGGTCATTCAGTTTTGGCTCTTAGTCTCTGTAGCTGCTGTCTGCTGTCCAGCCCTCCAGCGCCTGGTCCTGCTGAGTCTGCTAGAGCGAGCGCAGAGAACAAATGCCCACAGAGGGCAGGCTTACTGGAGAACTCCAGTGTGGCAGATTTCACTCTTAATTTTTTTCCCTAGTGTTTTGACCCATTCAGTCCCCAAATATAATTCCACATCAACTGTTTGCCTTAGCATCTCATTATGAGTAAGATGTTCTCAAACCTCTGGAGCTGAGAACATGTGCAACTATGCAAGCCCAACCCCCATGTGCATTGCTCCAGGCCCCCTGCCCTGGTGGTCACATGATTCCTGGTGCTTACATGGTTCTTCGAATGCCCTGGAGGACAGGTAGGAATTGTTATGATCCCTTTTCTGTGTGGGGGAACTCAGATGCTTATTCTAGATCATTGCAGCAGCAGGGTTGGTTAGGAAATAGTCTTCATGGGAGGTCAGCTTCCAGTCTGAGTCCTGATACCTTGGAACAGGTGTACGGTTTTGCTGAAGGCTTTTGGGTTGGCACCATTGGGTTTTTCCTCTTTGGGTGTTGGCCCATTCTGTAGCACTGGGAATGATTCTTTTCCCGGGGCCTAGGGAAGTTAGATGCCTAGAACGTGGAAATCCACTCTTCCGAGGCGTGCTTTTTGGGAGGTCTCTCACAGACCACCCCTTGGAGACTTTCATTTATGAAAGAATATTAGGCTGGATTGAGAAGGTGGTCAGACCAGTGATCACAGTTATTATAATCTTGTACCCTCACTGTCCCATCCATTTAAGACTTTTCTTTTTTCCCCAGGCAGAAGAGTGGTTGTGTTTTTCCTTACACTTGGGATAAACCCTGATAGGAGGATAGAATGGAAGCAGAGAGGACTGTAGACATTTTGCCAAAGGGCTGCTGACCTCTGTGGAAGCTACGTGATAGAGAGGCCTGATGAGTCCATGGTCCCGAATCTGAACCTTTCTTCCCTCATTTAGTAGCGGATATAGCTTGCATAAAATTCATCCTCTCTGACTTTGTTTCCTCCTCTGTAAAATGAGTCCAGCTTTGAAAACTATTGTGAGGATCACATAAACGTTTAACACTGCACTGACTCATGATCGGTCCTTAACGGGTCATTCCCATCCTTCTTCTCTTTATTAGGACGGGGGGACAGACCTCTGTGTTCCTTCAACAGACCTTAGAGATGCGGCACAAACGACAGGTGCCCAATTAGTCCATATCCCCAAATGATGTATGTTCCCCAAATGTATCTGACTCTTTGTAATCAGTGGGACACAACCCAGATACCACGCATTGCCAGCAATCAGCTTGAAATGACAGATGTGGACTCACTCATTATCCTAATAGGTCCATTTTTAGTATATGAAAACTGAGACCCAGTCTTGCCTCGGGGCAAAAAGAAATGAGTACCTTGGTTCCTGCATAAGAATGTGACATTTACACATTTGTGTTCCTCATTTGCAGGCTGGTGACCAGTTTCATAAGCAATGATGAGGGAAGAGCAGGGCAAGGGAGGAAAGGCTGCCTGTGGGAACAGTCATTCTTTATCTTATTGACAGGACATCTTTTCTACTAATTTGTCATTCTTGCCTTATCGTGTATTTATAGGAAAAGTTTTAGGACTTCAGATTTTTTAAATGACATATAAGCATATGGATCAAAGCATTACAACAAAGAGCAACCTGTATCAGCAGGGCCATGATCAAGAAACAGAAGAGTATCATGTTACGTCCTCTTCATCCTCCAATCTTCCTTGTGCCCCTAGGGGAAGCACAAACTTGATCACTTTCCAATTTTGTATATTTTATTTAGTTTATTTATTTATTTGACAGAGGGAGATCACAAGCAGGCAGAGAGACAGGCAGAGAGAGGGGGGAAGCAGGCTCCCTGCTGAACAGAAAACCCGATGTGGGGCTCGATCCCAGGACCCTGAGATCATGACCTGAGCCGAAGGCAGAGGCTTTAACCCACTGAGCCACCCAGGCACCCCTCAAATTTTGCATAAAGAAAATCATACAGTACAAACTTTCTGCAGATGTGGCTTCTTTTACCCTATGTGAGTTTTTGGTGAAAGTTTGTTCATGTTATTAGAATCACTATAGCGTACTCATTACTACTGCAAAATGGTATTCCGTTGTGGGAAGCTATCACAGGGTATTTGCCCATCCTACTACTGATGGCCATTTGGGTAGTTTCCGCTTAGGAAACTATTTCTTATTTTAAACAGGGCTGTAGGGCAATCCCTATGCATATCTTGGACTCACGTATAAATGCACTTCAGTTAGGTGTGTATCTGTGTGGAGAATTTCAGGCGGAGAGTGAATGCCAGTGCTTAGCTTTCACAGATATTGACAAATAGTCCTCCAAACCTAGGTCTTTGGTTTTTAAAAGACAAGGTCATATTTTGGGAGCGATTGGGAAGGGACCTCCCCTTCCCCAAACCAGGCTTGCCTCAGTAATCAGCTGATCTTATGCCCAGAAATGGAATCCTCTTCCTCTCCTTGTAGGTTATGTGTGGCTCACAAATGGAGTTTTAATACCCAGGTTCTATCATGCCCAGGTTTGATACCCAGGTTCTATCATGTGGTTAGTGTCTTTACTGGATGGAAATGATTTCCTCTCATCCCGAACTACTAAAGGCAAAATACTTTCCATGGAGGTACAGACCTTTCTCTGGATGTGAAAACTTCAGCTTGTTCATTTTTATGGTACAATAAAAGCCCACTTTTAAAAATTGGCCAGCAGGGGATTAGGGTATCAGAAAAATCCTATGTTTATGCAGTTTCTAAGCAGTCCTTATCTAGCTTGTTCTGTTCTGGAAATATATTACCAAGAGCTGTCACTTGTCTTAAATGTTTTAATGAATGATATTTAGTTGCCTCTGGCTTTTTTTTTTTTAAAGCAAAGTACATAGATTTTTTTTTTTTATGTGCAGAGAGAGATGGGAAATAATAGATGTTCTGCCTTAACAAAAGCATTACAAAATGCCAGCTAACTGACCTCATTTCCCTGTTTCCAGCACAGTGAAATTTCATTATCGTCATCATCTGCATTAACTAAGTTTTATTATCTGTCCATAAAGTACTAAGGGGTTTACAGTAGTGGGCGATGAAATGAGACACGTGTTAGAATTGGAATCAGGTGCCTGCGAACAAGTCTGTCTGCCATTTACTAGTTCGTAACGATGGGATAATCCCTTTTCATCTTTCACCTCAGCTTCCTCTATTGAAAGAAGGAGAGTTTAGAGAGTTTAGATTCTATGGTATGTAAGAGTCTTTCCAGCTTTATAAATCCTATGGTTTGAATTTTAAGCAATTTGGGTATGTTGCATCTGACCAAATTTCCCTTTGAATGAAATACATGCTTTAAAAAAAATCTTCATATTTTAAGAAGATAAACGCCCACTTCTCTGAGATAAGGGACCTTTTTAATAGACTTTTTAAAGTAAACAAGATGAGACTGCTTCTCCTGGGTGTATTAAGGCCAGTAATGAGGACCCTCGTAATTCCTAGTGGTACTTTCCAGACTTGAGACTGCTCTTTCTTTTTTTTAGCAAAAGGAGAAGTGGAGCAGAGAAGGGGAAAATCCACTAGGCAACCGTATTGGCAAAACATTGAATTATCCTAACTTCAAATATCCAAATAGCCTCTTAGTTTTTATTTTTAACATTAATATTTATTAAATGTTAAATATTACTCTTTATTTATTAAATACTAAAATCTTTTTCAGAAAATATCCATTAAGTACCATCTATATGTTAGGGAATTAGGATTTCAAAATTGGTTCACAGAGACCCACATAGTCAGTGAAAGTCTCTTGTGTCTAAAAAGCACACTGAGTCTGGTATTTTTTAAAAAGGATTTTATTGATTTATTTGGAGAGAGAGAGAGCATGCTTGGGGGCAGAGGGAGAGCTAGAATCCTAAGCAGACTCTTTGCCAGAATAGAGCCCAGCATGGGGCTCGATCTCACAACCCTGAGATCACGATCTGAGCCGAAATCAAGAGTTGATGCTTAACTGACTGAGCCACCCAGGTGCCTGCAATCTGGTATTTTATGTGTTTTAACTTTTTAAAATCAAAGGAAATGGAAAAGAGTATATGTTCATTGTAGAAAATTTCAGACCTTTTTTTTTTTTTTTTTAATCGTCTGTACTGATCATAAAATATAAGCTCGGACTTTAAAGAAAGATTATATGTTGATTTATTCTTTTATGCCTGCCTGTTTTCCCTGGAATATAATTATATTGAGAAGCTGGTAAGAATGATGTTTTTGGAGGAAAAAAGAGAGTACATAAAAATCAGCTTTGGAGTTTCCTCAACATAATACTTCGTGTTTAATTTTTAATTATAGCCGTATAAGAGATTATATATCCAATGTGTTGAGAATTGATGTTGCTTAATGGGAATGTATATTCTTCCCGAGTAGTGTATGTATTATTCATAGAAGAAATGGTCTTTCATGAAAGGGCAGCTGGTCCTTTAAGATACAGGCAACTTCTGCGTTGCTGCTAACAATGGTTTTGATTTGCTGCCCAAAGTGCACTTACAGGTTCATTTAACATTAGTAGAAGGTGATCTGGGTTCCTTCCTGACCTCTTGGAACCTCAATTATAGCCCGGGTCATTTAAGAGATTTGGGATGAGTGGACAGCCAGTCAGCAACAGGTCATGGAAGGAATATTCTAACCTTTATTTCCTTCCAGAATCTACCCAGTGATACTCCCTTCTTTATCCTGGGGCTGAGGGGAAGGGGGAGTAGAGATCAGTTTATCACAAGACGTTATAAACAATGGTTTTTAAAAATCACTCTTCTACCGTCCTGTTTCTCCTTCACTTTCTCTTCTGTACTTTTTAAAAGAGATTTTATTTATTTATTAATTTACTTGAAAGAGAGAAGGGGGCAGAGGGAGAGGTCTCACACGGGGCTCGATCCAGGACTCCGGGATCATGACTTGAGCCAAAGGCAGACTTAGCTAACTGAGCCACCCAGGTGCCCCTTCTCTTCTCTATTTCTTTTTTAAAAATTTTATTTTATTTTATTTATTTGGCAGAGATCACAAGTAGACAGAGAGGCAGGCAGAGAGAGAGGAGGAAGCAGGCTCCCCATGGGGCAGAGAGCCTGATGTGCGGCTCGATCCCAGGGATCATGATCTGAGCCGAAGGCAGAGGCTTTAACCCACTGAGCCACCCAGGTGCCCCTTCTCTTCTCTATTTCTGATGTTTCTCCTTGCTTTCTTCTTTCCAGCCATTTGCTGATTTGACATCGACCACCACAGCATCTAATGCCACATAAGGAAAAATCTTATTATTACTGTACAGAGATTGAGATAGAGCAAACTAACTGACCCAGATGGTCCAGAGGAGTAGATAATAATAAATAAGAATAGCTACTGTGTGGGCTTTGCTAGGTGTCAGGCACCATATTTTTAAAAAATCTCATATTGATGACAAACCTTTGATATGAGTATTATTGTAGCCACTTTTAGGTGAGGAAATCAAGGCTTGGATTCATTAAGGAGTTGTAAAGAGACCTATAGTGGTATGTAATGAGGCTAGGATTTGAACCAGGTTCTGACCCCAAAGACTGTGTTGGTGGTGTGAGGCTGAACCTATATCGAGAAATTTTTTTTTTTTTTTACTTTATTTAAGCTTTATTTAAACATATGATGTAACCCCACCACCCTCACCCAACCCCTCTTCCCCCCACCCCCCTCAGTTTGTTTTATGACATTAAGAGTCTCTTTTGGTTTTTCTCCCTCCCGATCCCATCTTGTTTCATTTTTACTTTTCCTACCACCTTAACTCCCACCCCCGCTGCATCTCCACTTCCTCATATCAGGGAGATCATGTGGTAGTTGTCTTTCTCCAGTTGACTTATTTCGCTAAGCATAATACGCTCTAGTTCCATCCATGTCATCGCAAATGGTAAGATTTCATTTCTTTTGATGGCTGCATAGTATTCCATCGTATATATATACCACCTCTTCTTTATCCATTCATCTGTTGATGGGCATCTAGGTTCTTTCCATAACTTGGCTATTGTGGACATTGCTGCTATAAACATTCGGGTACACGTGCCCCTTTGGATCACTACGTTTGTATCTTTAGGATAGATACCCAGTAGTGCAATTGCTGGGTCATAAGGTAGCTCTATTTTCAATTTTTTGAGGAACCTCCATACTTTTTTCCAGAGTGGTTGCACCAGCTTGCATTCCCACCAACAGTGTAGCAGGGTTCCCCTTTCTCCGCATCCTCGCCAGCATCTGTCATTTCGTGACTTGTTCATTTTAGCCATTCTGACTGGTGTGAGGTGGTATCTCATTGTGGTTTTGATTTGTATTTCCCTGATGCCCAGTGATATGGAGCACTTTTTCATGTGTCTGTTGGCCATCTGGATGTCTTCTTTGCAGAAATGTCTGTTCATGTCCTCTGCCCATTTCTTGATTGGATTATTTGTTCTTTAGGTGTTGAGTTTGCTAAGCTCTTTGTAGATTTTAGATACTAGCCCTTTATCTGATATGTCATTTGCAAATATCTTTTCCCACTCTGTCAGTTGTCTTTTGGTTTTGTTGACTGTTTCCTTTGCTGTGCAAAAGCTTTTGATCTTGATGAAGTCCCAATAGTTCATTTTTTCCCTTGCTTCCCTTGCCTTTGGCGTTGTTCCTAGGAAGAAGTTGCTGCGGCTGAGGTCGAAGAGGTTGCTGCCTGTGTTCTCCTCAAGGATTTTGATGGATTCCTTTCTCACGTTGAGGTCCTTCATCCATTTTGAGTCTATTTTCATGTGTGGTGTAAGGAAATGGTCCAATTTCATTTTTCTGCATATGGCTGTCCAATTTTCCCAACACCATTTGTTGAAGAGGCTATCCTTTTTCCATTGGATGTTCTTTCCTGCTTTGTCGAAGATTAGTTGACCATAGAGTTGAGGGTCTATTTCTGGGCTCTCTATTCTGTTCCATTGATCTATGTGTCTGTTTTTGTGCCAGTACCATACTGTCTTAATGATGACAGCTTTGTAGTAGAGCTTGAAGTCGGGAATTGTGATGCCACCAACTTTGGATTTCTTTTTCAATATTCCTTTGGCTATTCGAGGTCTTTTCTGGTTCCATATAAATTTTAGGATTATTTGTTCCATTTCTTTGAAAAAATTGGATGGGATTTTGATAGGCATTGCATTAAATGTGTAGATAGCTTTAGGTAGCATAGACATTTTCACAATATTTATTCTTCCAATCCATGAGCATGGAACATTTTTCCATTTCTTTGTGTCTTCCTCAATTTCTTTCATGAGTACTTTATAGTT
>ML101728.1:0-13411 GCA_003697995.1 Taxidea taxus jeffersonii
TTTTTTTTTTTTTTTTTGTCAGATAGAGAGAGAGAGCAGGAGCAAGCACAGGCAGAGTGGCAGGTAGAGGGAGAAGCAGGCTCACCACCGAGCAAGGAGCCCGATGTGGGACTCCATCCCAGGACGCTGGGATCATGACCTGAGCCGAAGGCAGCCGCCCAACCAACTGAGCCACCCAGGCGTCCCTGTTTTCTACATTTTAACAAGAGCAATGAGTTCATGTTAATCGTAGAGGACATCGGATTGGCTCACAGAGTGGATATCTGTGGTTTCTGCCTACTCAGCATTCATTCCCCTCTTAATAACAACACATCATTTTGTTTACTGAAATGAAATGGAGGTAAATTAACTCTGAATCTAGGGAGGGTTGTTTTAGTGTGTCATCAACGTGTCACCACAGAAAAGGACAATATCATTTTGCAAGTTCTTTTCTGACTTTGTCTTTGATACCTTTGACCATCTTAAAACTTTTGAAATACTGGTTTATGGTACTAAAATTTTTCCTGTACAGTGTTTATCTAGACATAAAGCTGTTTGTTTGGAGTGGACAGGTGTGTTGGTTTCCTCAGGCTGAGGTAATAAAATACTGCAAACTGGTAGAAACAACAGAAATTTATTCCCTCAAAGTTCTGGGGGCTGAAAATCCAAATTTAAGATGTCAGTAGAGTTGATTCTTTCTGAGGACTCCATGGGAGACTGTTCTGTCTTTTTCCTAGCTTCTGCTGACAGACAGCAATTCTTGGGGGTTTTGTCTTATAAATGCACCTGTTCCATCTTCGCCTCATCTGCCTGGGGCATTCTCCCCATGTCTCTGTGTTTTTACACAGCTGTTTTCTTTTTTCTTTTTTTAAGATTTTATTTATTTATTTGTCAGAGAGAAAGAGAGAGAGAGCGTGCATGAGCGCACAAGCAGGCAGAGTCAGAGAGAAACGCAGGCTCCCCACCGAGCAAGGAGCCCTATGTGGGACTTGATCCCAGAACCCTAAAATCATGACCTGAGCCGAAGGCAGCGGCTTAACCAACTGAGCCACCCAGGCATCCCTACACAGCTGTCTTATAAGGACATCAACCATCATGGTTTAGGGCCTACCTACACCATAGGTAATACAGTAGGTAATACATAAGCCAGCTAGGAGAATGGAGGCCATTGGGCAAAAATTATTTCCATTTTACCAAAAAGTTTCAAAAAGAAAATGTTTATCCTTCAAGTTTCATTTCAGGTGAAATCATGTTTTATACGTTTGTTTGGCTTTTAGGACAAGGCAATTGAGGGGAAAATAACTTTGTGAGGAAAGCAACACATATTTCGAAATGATAGTGGTACGTGTTATCAGGTTTTAGTATGTTCCCAAATTAACAAATTCCCCATATAATTGATATTGTATTACATTCACTTCATATGTGTTTGCTTTTGAAAGAGTATCCTCTGGCTCACCTTCTGTTTAAGCCTACTTTTCTTTGTTTTGTTTTTTTTAAATTATTATTATATATTTTTACTTTTCCTGTTTCTTTATTGCCTACTTCCTAGGCCACTGCTTTAACTTACATGTATATTATGCTATAAACATAAGTAAAATGTGTGATATTCCTACCCACTCTACTTTAAATTTCTGTAATGAGAAACCCAGGTAACACTGTATTAACTAACTGGAATCAAAATAAGAATTTTTTTTTTTAAATAAGAATTTTTTTTTAATTGTATATAATGAGTACTAAAGAAGCTACGGACAAAATAATCGTTGCTCAGTATGAGGTGGTTCGTATTAAAGGTGATCTTTATGAACTTCTCAGCTTTGTATCTCATTGCATATTCCTTTGACATCCACTTGGTTTTCTGTGTGTATTTGTTTCCTATTTTGTTGTTTTTTAAGTGGTGAAAACAGGACCCAACATGTTTGTTTTCTGATGATCCTAATCCAGCAGGAACTTCACCACTCTAAGATATTTAATGTTTAGTGTTGGTTTTCTTTACTGCGAGCTCTGCTAACTACTTCTTTTTTAAAAAAATATTTTATTTATTTATTTATTTAACAGAGATCACAAGTAGGCAGAGAGAGAGAGAGAGGAGGAAGCAGGCTCCCCACTGGATAGAGAGCCCGATGTGGGGCTCGATCCCAGGACCCTGGGATCATGACCTGAGCCGAAGAGAGAGGCTTTAACCCACTGAGCCACCAGGCGCCCCCCTTTATGAATTTGGAAGGCTTCAGTTCTAAGCTTGCTAAAGCCAGTTTATAAACTGTTAGCTTTGAGAAATACATTATGAGCTAGTAATAGGGTTCAACAAAATGTTTTCTGCACTAAGGTGTCATAGAGGTCCCAATCCTTAAAAAGAAAAGATTTTAAAACCATGTATAATCATCCCAGAGTAGATGGGTTTCCACGGAATAGCAAACAACCCCCCAACATCAGGGGCTTAAAACAGCATTGGTTTACTAGCTGCTCACACTACATGTCCAAAGACGGTCAAGGGGAAGACTCTGCTTGTGGTAGGCCCCCAAGGGATCCAGGCTGATATGACCTGGACATGAGCAAAGGACGTATTGACTCTTCAAGTTTCCACTTGGCAATGACACACATCATTTCCACTCATAATTCATTGGACAATGCAAGCCATATAGTCATGCTTGAATTAAAAGGGAGTGGGAAATGCAATTCTACCACATTTCCAGGAAGAGGAGAACTGGAATATTTTAGGACAGGCCTAACCTCTACCATGCCCTGAATGACAGATAGGTATCTAAAAGCAGAAGCAGGGCGCCTGGGTGGCTCAGTGGTTAAGCCTCTGCCTTCAGCTCAGGTCATGATCCCAGGGTCCTGGGATCAAGCCCCATATGGGGCTCACTGCTCAGCAGGGAGCCTGCTTCTCCCTCTTGACTCCCCCTGCTTGTGTTCCCTCTCTCGCTGTCTGTCAAATAAATAAACATTTAAAAAATAAATAAAAGCAGAAGCAATTCTGGTTATTGGAAATGTTCCAACAGTACCACAGAAAAGGGTCTCAATGTTTGGTCAGAATTTGGAGATGTGTGGTAGCTTCTCAAATGTCTTTCTTCTGCTTCACTATATTCTGGCCAGATTTTCCATTATCTGATATTTTATATTCACTTTCTCTGTGAGAACTATGTGCTGATTTCTATAGCCAGCACTCTAAAACGTCTTCTATTTTCATATTCTTTTAACATTACTTCTGAAAAATCACAGTAGCTAATGAGTTCCCTAATCTAGTTTCTACATCTACAATTTTTTTTTTTCAGAGAACTGCATAGAACTCAGTTGTGTACATTTAGATAAATTGCTTAACCAACATCTCCAAGGCTCAACTGCCCTGCCTATGAAGTAAAATAATAATCACTCTTACCTTTTAGGGTATTTTGAGTATTAAAAGAGGTGATGTTTGGAAAAAGTGAACTATTGGGACTTCATCAAGATCAAAAGCTTTTGCACAGCAAAGGAAACAGTCAACAAAACCAAAAGACAACTGACAGAGTGGGAGAAGATATTTGCAAACGACATATCAGATAAAGGGCTAGTATCCAAAATCTGTAAAGAGCTTAGCAAACTCAACACCCAAAGAACAAATAATCCAATCAAGAAATGGGCAGAGGACATGAACAGACATTTCTGCAAAGAAGACATCCAGATGGCCAACAGACACATGAAAAAGTGCTCCACATCACTGGGCATCAGGGAAATACAAATCAAAACCACAATGCGATACCACCTCACACCAGTCAGAATGGCTAAAATGAACAAGTCAGGAAATGACAGATGCTGGCGAGGATGTGGAGAAAGGGGAACCCTCCTACACTGTTGGTGGGAATGCAAGCTGGTGCAACCACTCTGGAAAACAGCATGGAGGTTCCTCAAAAAATTGAAAATAGAGCTACCTTATGACCCAGCAATTGCACTACTGGGTATTTACCCTAAAGATACAAACATAGTGATCTGAAGGGGCACGTGTACCTGAATGTTTATAGCAGCAATGTCCACAATAGCCGAGTTATGGAAAGAACCTAGATGTCCATCATCAGATGAATGGATAAAGAAGCAGTGGTATATATATACAATGGAATACTATGCAGCCATCAAAAGAAATGAAATCTTACCATTTGCGACGACATGGATGGAACTAGAGCGTATTATGCTCAGCGAAATAAGTCAACTGGAGAAAGACAACTACCACATGATCTCCCTGATATGAGGAAGTGGAGATGCAACGGGGGTGGGAGTTAAGGTGGTAGGAAAAGAAAAAATGAAACAAGATGGGATTGGGAGGGAGACAAACCAAAAGAGACTCTTAATGTCATAAAACAAACTGAGGGGGGTGGAGGGGGAGAGGGGTTGGGAGAGGGTGGTGGGGTTACATTATATGTTTAAATAAAGCTTAAATAAAGTAAAAAAAAAAGGTGATGTTTGTAAACACTACCTAATACAGATATTAGCTAAATCTTACACAATGCTTGTTAGATGGCAGCCCTTTCTAAATGATCTGTATCATAAGACCCATTTAATTCTCACAAAAACTCTATATGGTAACTAGCATCGTTACCCTCATTTTATAGATAAGGACACAGGAGCACAGAGAGGTTTAATAACTTGCCCAGAGGCACATAACCAATAAATGGTAGAACAGAAAGCCAACAACAGACAGTCTGTGCCAAAGACCGTGCTCTTAATTTCTGTGTTCATTGGAATGTGCAGAACATAGTAAATGCTCAAAATAGTTTGCTTATTTTTATGTCATGGATATTATTATTATCACTTGTTTAAAATGAAGCTCTATAGTTTTCTCATGGAATAAGTTAAACCCTCTTCTTTCATTAACAATGTGATATTTGATAAAAATGCCTGAATTCTGGGGCACCTGGGTGGCTCAGTCAAGCATCTAACTCTTGATTTCGCCTCATGTGTGATCTCAGGGTTGTGAGATCAAGCCCCATGTCAGGCTCAGTGCTCAGTGGGGAGTCTGCTTGAGATTCTCTCTCCCTCTGCCTCCACTAATGCTCACTCACTCTTGCTCTCTCACTCTCTCTCAAAATAAAGAAATAAAATCTTTTTTAAAAAGTGAAAACCGCATCAATTCTTTTAATATAATTTACACAGAAATGAAAAATAAATCCCAAGAGACACCATGGCTTCTGTCTTGGTCTGTTCTGATCTGCCTTGTTTCCTTTCTGTCTCTCCTTTCCAGCTTTCTCTTGGATCACTTGCTGTAGGGGAATGCAGCTGCCATATTGTCAAGATACTCAGGTTGCTCACTTGGGGAGAAACTGAGGTCTCTGACTAATAGTCAGTTAGAAACTGAGGACTACCAAAAATCATGTGAGCAAGTGTGGAAGCAGATCCTTCCCCAGTGCAGCCCTCAGGGGACTGTGGTCCCAACTAACAGCTCAACTACTATCACATGAAAGACCCTGGGAGACTCAGCTATGAAGTTCCCAGATGCCTGCCCCTCCCCTACCTCCCAGAAAAGGTGGGATAATAAATGTGCTTTTCAGCTTCAAGGGGTAATTTGTTACATGGTAACACATAGCTAAAACAGGTATCAGCACCTTGAAGTAGGATGCTGCTATAACAAAAACCTAAAATGTGGAAAAGACTTTTTTAAAAAAATTAATAAAGTTCTTTGCCATTCTATATAAATTTAAAAATTAGCCTGCCAATTTCTGTACACAAATACGCTAGGATTTTGGTTGAGATGCCATTGAATCTATAGAACAACATTGGGACCATTGCCGCTTTACAGTATTACTTCTTCCAATCCACAAACATGGCATAGCTCCTCATTTAATTAGGTTTTCTTTAACTTTGCTTAGCAGTATTTTGTAGTTTTAGGTATATATATGTCTTTCATTATTTCTATTCTTGATATTTTGATGCTGTCATGAATGTTTTAAAATTTTTCTAGTAACTGGAACTACAAACTTTTTGATGCTATCATAATCTTAAAACACTTTTACATTTATTGAACACAATTGAATGAACACAATTATTCATTGCTTGTAAATAGAAATTCAATGAATTTTAAGGTTTGTTTTGGTTTGGTCTTTTATTTTTTTTATTTTTTGTTTTTTTTAAATTTTTGTTTGGTCTTTTAATGTGGGCTTTATATCTTGTGGCTTTTTAAAGTTTGCTCTTTGGTTCTAGCAGCCTTATTTTATTCTATTCTATTTTTTTTAAGATTGAATTTATTTGAGAGACAGAGAGTGTGCACAAACTGGGGGAAAAGGCAGAGGGAGAGGGGGAAGCAGACTCCTCGATGAGCAGGGAGCCTGAGGAGGGGCTCTATTCCAGGACCCTGAGATCATGACCTGAGCTGGAGGCAGATGCTTAACTGACTGAGCCACCCAGGCGCCCCCTAGCAGCCTTATTTTAGATTGCACTGGATTGTCCATATACACCATCATGTCATTTACAAATAAAGACAGTTTTACATCTTCTTTTCTAATCTGATTTCCTTTAATATGTCTAATAAACACATGCACACACATATACACACATATAT
The DNA here is from genome assembly GCA_003697995.1 of Taxidea taxus jeffersonii. NCBI lineage: Eukaryota > Metazoa > Chordata > Mammalia > Carnivora > Mustelidae > Taxidea > Taxidea taxus. The sequence continues at coordinate 6,503 of ML101728.1, forward strand.
AATATGCAACAACTTGTGTATGTATAGTTGGAGGTAATTTGCTAAAATTTTGTTAAAAGATTTTGTACATATATTCTCTGTACTTCTGTTTTCTTGTCTATGCTTATGTGGCTTGGTATCAAGTGATTCTGGCCTCCTAAAATGAGTTAGGGAGTTTTGCCTCCTTTACTATTTTAATGAGTTTATGTAGAAGTTTTATTATTTATTCCTTTAAAATTTCATAAGATTCAAAAAAATTCATAAAATTCACCAGTGGCTTGAAGTTTTCAATTTCTTTAAGGTATGTAGGGTTTTTCAAGTTTTCTTTTCCCTCTTGGGTGTGCTTTGACAATTTTTGTCTTTTAAGAGATGTGTCCATTTTCCCCAGGACATCAATTTTCTTAACATAAAGTTGTTAACCATATTTTTCTATTAATCTGATATTGTTAATTTATAAATTTCATTTTTCCTTGACCAGTCTAACTAGAGATTTGCCAATTTTACTGGTTTGTTTCAAGGAACCAGCATTTACTCTCATTGACTTTCTCTATGCTTTTTACAATTTTTATTTCACTAATACTCTTATTATTTCCTTTCTCTACTTACTTCATATTTAAATTGCTTTTTTGTTTTCTTTCTAGCATGAGTTTATTGATTTAAGTCCTTTCCTTTTTTAAAAAAAACTCTTATTATTTTTTTAAATAAAGCTTTTATTTACTTATTAGTCAGAGAGAGATAGCACAAGCAGTGGGGAGCGGCAGACAGAGGGAGAAGGAGGCTTCCCACTGAACAAGGAACCCAATGTGGGACTTGATCCCAGGACCTTGGGATCATGATCTAAGCTGAAGGCAGACACTCAACTGACTGAGCCACCCAGGTATCCCTTTCCTTTTTTTTTTTTCTTAAGTAAATATTGTAAATATTCCATTAAACTCTTGGGACATCCCACAAGTTTTGATATTTTGTATTTTCATTTTCATTTCATTCAAACTATTTCCTAATTTTCCCTGAGATTTCCCCTTTGGCCCATAGATTATTTAAGGGTACATTGTTTAATTTTCTAATACTTGGGGGATTTTCCCCATATTCCTTTTTTTTCTTTTAAGATTTATTTATTTATTTGAGAAGAGAGAGAGAGAGCACAAGTGGGAGGGTCAGTGGAAGAGAGACTCTGAAGCAGACTCTGTGCTGAGCACACAGTCTGTGATGCAGGGCCCGATTTCTCAACCCTGAGATCACCACCTGAGCTGAAACCAGGTGTCGGCTGCTTTAACCAACTGCACCACCCAGGCACCCTCAGATATCATTCTTCATTAACTTCTTGTTTAACTCAATTATGATTGGATTGTGTATTTTGCTCTTGTTGGCCAGAATGTCCTATAACTATCAATTAGGTTGAATTCGTTGATAGAGTAGTCAGATCTATATCGATGCTGATTTTTTGTTCTTTGATTACTGAGAGAGAAGTGTTGAAATCTCCATGTATAATTGTGGTTTTGTATATTTGTCTTTTCACTTCCATCAGTTTTTGCTTGTGTATTTTTGATCTCTAATTTATAGGTGCACATTAAGATTGCTGTGTATTACTGATGAATCAACCCATTTCTCAATATGCGATGTCTGTCTTTAATCCTGGTAATTTCTCTTGTTCTGAAGTCTATTTCATCTAATATTAATATAGCTAGTCCAGCTTTCTTTTGATGTTATGAACAAAATTGTGTCCCTGCTCCAAAATTCATATGTTGAGGCCCAAATCCCAGTACCCAAAATGTGACTATATTTGGAGTTAGGGCCTTTAATGAGGTAACTCAGGTTAAATGGGGTTCCTATGATTTGGCTCTAATCTAATATCTGGTGTCCTTATAAGTAGAGGAAGAGACACCAGGGAGGTACTTTTCAGAGCACAGAGGAAAGGCCATATGAAGACACAGAGAGAAGGAAATAATCTGCAAGCTAGGAAGAGAAGCCTCAGAAGAAACCAACCCTGCTGGGACCTTGATCTTGGACTTCTAGCTTTCAGAACTGTGAAAAAATTACTTTCTGTTGTTCAAGCCATGTAGCCTGTGGTATTTTGTTATGGCAGCCCTAGTAAAATAACATTTGATTAGTGTTTTCATTATATATATTTTTTCATCCTTTTATTTTATCTATATAATTATATTTAAACTAGCTTTCTTATAGATTGCATATAATTTGATCTATTTTTATTTTTTATTTTATTTTTTTAAAAGATTTTATTTATTTATTTGACAGAGAGAGATCACAAGTAGGCAGAGAGGCAGGCAGAGAAAGAGGGGGAAGCAGGCTCCCCACTGAGCAGAGAGCACAATGTAGGGCTCGATTCCAGGACCCCGGGATTGTGACCTGAGCCGAAGGCAGAGGCTTTAACCCACTGAGCCACCCAGGCGCCCCAGTTGGATCTATTTTTAAAGCCAATCTGAGAATCTCTGTTTTTTAGAGTGTGTAGACCATTTACATTTAATGTAATTATTAATATAATTGGATTTAGGCCCACAATTTTACTATCTTACTGATTGTTTCCCATGCTTTTGTTCTTCTCTTTTCCCTTTCCCATAGTTATTTCAATTATCAATTTAATCATAGTTATTTCAATTATCAATTTAAATACTTTCAGTATTCTTTTTATGTATTTTTTAAGCTATTTTTCTTTTAGTGGTTACTGTAAGGATTATTAAATGCCAGTGTTCCATGCACCAGTTAGAAGAAAGAAATTTGCTTATTTTTTCTTTGTCAATTTTCTTGCAAACTTGAGGAGATTAATTTAAATGAGGCACTGTCATCTTAACCTCATTAAAATTGAGGCTCGTATTCCAACCACACTGGATTTATATAATCACCATTCACTTGGACAAAGGCAATGTGGTTGGCTGACTTCCGACTTTTTCCAAGATCAAATCCAGTAAAAATAAAGTGAGAACAGGGGTGCCTGGGTGGCTCAGTGGGTTAAAGCCTCTGCCTTCGGTTCGGGACATGATCTCAGGGTACTGGGATTGAGCCCTGCATTGGGATCTCTTCTCAGCAGGGAGCCTGCTTCCCCCTCTCTCTCTGCCTACCTCTCTGCCTACTTGTGATCTCTTTCAAATAAATAAATAAAATCTTTAAAAAAAGTAAAGTGAGAACAATAGAGTTATGTCCAAGAGATTTGTCTCAGCTAAAGTAACAGCAGATTTAGGATGGTATAAAAACTCAAATCTTACTAATATCACTCTCAAGCTTGAAAAGTTACATGGGCTTTTATGGGCTTCAAGTTTAATAGATGTAGAGACTATTTGTTAAAGTCTTAAATAAATGAAAAATATAATACATTTATGTATGAAATTATTCAGTAGAACAAAAATGTCAATTCTCCTTAATTTATATTAAATGTGATACCAATCAAAATTTTAAACATCTTTCATCAAAAATGATATATTTATTACAAATTATAAGGAAAATTATTGTGAAAGAAGGGCTAAGGCAGCCTTGATAAAGCAGGAGAAAGAAGAAACAGCTCCTTGACCAGATATCAAAATATATTACAAAGGCATAGAAATTAAAGTAGTGCAGTATTAGCATAATAGTAAAAATATTAATCAGTGAAAGGAAATAGAGAGCCTAGGAACAGACCAATGAGAACTTGGTATGTCACAGAAGTGGCATTATGGAAGAGAAGGCTTATTTGATAGCTTACATTAGAATAGCTGGCTTTCTACTTGTAAAATTATATCTGTATCTCACAGCATAATAGAAAATGAATTAACGATTGCCATGTAAAAAACAGAATTAAGAAAGCGCCTGGGTGGATCAGTGGGTTAAGTGGCAGACTCTTGGTTCCCAGCTCAGGTCGTGTTCTTACGGTTTTTAGATCAACCTCTGTGTCTGGCTCTGTGCTCAGTGGGGAGTCTGCCTATCTCTCTCTCACTCTCTCTCTCTCTCTCCCTTTGCCCCTACTCCTGATGTGGATGCTCTCTCTGTCTCTCAAATAAAATAAATAAAATCTTAAAAAAAATTAAGGACATAAAAGTTGAAACTTATCAGAATACAATAGGGAAGAATATCTTTATGGAATAGGAATAAAAAAATCCTAATCAAGAATATTTTTTTCTGGGGCACCTGGGTGGCTCATTTGATTAAATGTCTGCCTTCTGCTCAGGTCATGATCCTGGGGTCCTGGGATCAAGCCCTGTGTAGGGCTCTCTGCTCAAAGGGGAGTCTGCTTCTCTCTCTCCTCTGCCCCTCCTACCTGCTCGTGCTCTCAATCTTTCTCTCTCAAATAAATGAATAAACATCTTTTAGAAGAAGAGTATTTTTTCCAACCATATTGCCATTCATTCATAGTTTATCAAAGAATGTAGAACTGCTTTGAAAATCAATATATTTAAGGAGAGGTATGCCTGGGTGGCTCAGTCAGTTAAGTGTCTGCTTTCAACTCAGGTCATGATCCTAGGGTCCTGGGATTGAGTCCCACATCAGGCTCCTTTCTCAGCAGGGAGCCTGCTTCTCCCTCTACCTGCTCTGCTTATGCATGCTCTCTCTCTCTCTGACAAATAAATAAATAAAATTAAAGAATATGTATATATATGTGTGTATATATATGTAAGGAGAAACAGATATACCTCCTGTTTCATTTAGTGTTTCCACTTCTTTTCCTAAGCCAAGTGATCTCCAAGAAAATTCAAAGACATCAGGCAAAGTTTTTTCCTAGTACATTTCTAATTTAGTTCTTTTCTTAAAATAATCAACATGTATATACTGATAATGTCCCTTATCTCCTCAAAACTGTTATCTGATTCAATAATGTAAAATTTGATGTAATTTCAATGGAACTATTTTTTCTTTTTCCCCTTCCTTCCTTCCTTCCTTTCTTTCTTCCTTCCTTTTTTTTTAGTGATAACTTTCTAGATAGGATATGAACCTAGAACAAAAAGGTAAAAACTAGTAGAATATAAGCCTGCTCCATTTTCCTGTTTTTTTTTTTTTAAGACTTTATTTTTTGACTGAGAAAGACACAGCAAGAGAGGGAACATAAGCAGGGAGAGTGGGGGAGGGAGAAGCAGGCTTCCCGCTGAGCAGGGAGCCCCATGTGGGACTGAAGCCCAGGGACCAAGAGGCAAAGGCAGATGCTAAACGACTGAGCTATCCAGGAGCCCCCATTTTCCTGTTTTTAAACTGCATTGTGTTCCTTCATTTTTGGGGAATTTTATTCCAAGATAATTACTAGTGCACAATGAAAGAAAATATATTGTGATTTATTGTGGTTACTAATGATGTAACTTTGTTAACTTTTATAATCTAAGTAGCAGTTAGAATTATTACTTGCAAAGTCATTGGCTTGGAAACTATTTCCATAAGAAATCATATCTCACTTCATTAAAATAAAGACAAAATTCATTCTCAAAGAAAACTCATTTGTCTTCTAAGAATAGCATTTCAGAGATTTGAAGAAATTAGAGGTGGAAAAATCAATTAAAACTAATCTACCAGCTTGTCAGAAAGGATTGCTTTTTACAAAATATATTCTAGTTCTTTGTCCAGGTTAATTTTAAATGTCTCAAGGGATGGAGCCCTTGCTATATTCCTTTGAAGTCTTTCCTTTATCTAATTGAACTTCCCAATAATCTTTTTTTCCCTAATATCTAACCTCCTTCATGTTGGGGGCTTATTCAGTGCTATTACTTTTTATTACACTTTCCCCCCTATACTATTGCCCCTTCATTCTCAAATTCACTTTTTTTGCTCTCAGATATTTGTAAGGAGTTAGGCTTCATTTAACCTAATGACAGATGTTTACTTATTATAATAATCTTTTGAAGAGATCTTTAGGTCTTTTTCTACACTTTCCCTGTCTGCCTCTCTTTCTTTCCTCTCTCTTTTCTTCCCTCCATCCCCCTTTCCCTCCCTTCTTATTTTCTTTTTGCAGATTTTGTGATGAAGTGCTTAAAAGTGAAAGATACTTGGCAGGAACAAATAGAGAAAGATCATAAAATTTTTGTTTGATCAAGGAGAATCAATTCTGCAAATTAGCAATATATTTCCTGTCTACCTCTAGGTATGAGTGAAGCATTTTTCTCTTGTAGATGATTTCTGGTTCTTTTATAACATATTCTGTCTTACAGTATTCTTCATTTCAGATTTCCTCCTTTCTATTTCATTATGTTTATACGAATTTAAAATTGAGTATTTCTCTAAGTTGCATGGTATTATTTACGTTGTACCCTTTGAACATGAAGGTGATGGTTTTCCTCCATTTATAAGATTTAAATTCTTGCCTTTATGTATGCAGACGATTAATTGTGAGACACCATGCACACTGGCAATCTGGACTAAAATTTCTACTGTCTGAAGATAAGCAAAACGAGGATTTTCTGGAGGGATGAGAGGATATCATATAGCCAGGGAAAGAGATTGCCCCAAGCATAAGAACATAAATTCTTTGTAGGCAGAACCAGTTCATAAAATGCCAGTGTCTGCAATAACAACTCTTGGTCACCTGTGGGAAGGGCAAAGACAAAGAGTGTGATGAATTTCATTGTGTGCTTTTGTGCTCATAAATTAAATTTCTATGATTTCCTGTATAGAGCCCATCTATCATCATCATTCAAGAACAGTGGAATAAGGGGTGCGTGGGTAGCTCAGTAGGTTAAAGCCTCTGTTTTTGGCTCAGGTCATGATCCGAGGATCCTGGGATCGAGCCCCCACTTCGGGCTCTCTGCTCAGCCGGGAGCCTGCTTCCCCCACTCTCTCTCTGCCTGCCTCTCTGCCTACTTGTGATCTTTGTCTGTCAAATAAATAAATAAAAATCTTTTTTTAAAAAAGATTTATTTATTTATTTATTTATTAAAATTTATTTATTAAAATTTATAAAAATCTTTTTTTACAAAAGATTTATTTATTTATTTGACAGACAGAGATCACAAGTAGGCAGAGAGG
>ML101728.1:13811-43108 GCA_003697995.1 Taxidea taxus jeffersonii
CTCTCTCTCTGCCTGCCTCTCTGCCTACTTGTGATCTTTGTCTGTCAAATAAATAAATAAAAATCTTTTTTTAAAAAAGATTTATTTATTTATTTATTTATTAAAATTTATTTATTAAAATTTATAAAAATCTTTTTTTACAAAAGATTTATTTATTTATTTGACAGACAGAGATCACAAGTAGGCAGAGAGGCAGGCAGAGAGAGAGGAAGGGAAGCAGGCTCCCCTCTGAGCAGAGAGCCCGATGTGGGACCCTGAGATCATGACCTGAGCTGAAGGCAGAGGCTTTAACCCACTGAGCTACCCAGGTGACCCAAATAAATAAAAATCTTAAAAAAAAAGAACAGTGGAATAAGAGTTTATAAAATTTAATAAACATATTTTCAATACTTAGGGAAATTTTACAGATTAATTTAATTAGCTTTCTCCTCTCTGCTCAAATTCTGCCTCTGTACTTTAATAGCTGTGTGATCTTGGGAAAGTAACTTAACTCCTCCATGCCTCAGTTTCCTTTGTTATAAAATGATGACAGCCTATTGGAGAAAAAAAATGAGCTCTAAATTGAGAATAAATAGAGTTTAATATTGTAAAGTGCTTGGCACAGTATCTTAATAAAAGCTAATTTTTTTCCTTTTTTTCTTTCATTCATTAAACAGGTTTTTATCGAGTGTCTTCTACATGATAAAGCCAGAAATAGGAGCTCATGGCATAACAACAAAGACTGACACAATATCTAGCTGTACAGATGAGGTGATGCAAAAACCATAAGATGTTGGGGCGCCTGGGTGGCTTGGTGTGTTAAAGCTGCTGCCTTCGGCCCAGGTCACAATCCCAGGGTCCTGGGATCGAGCCCCGCATTGGGCTCTCTGCTCAGCGGGGAGCCTGCTCCCTCCTTTCTCTCTGCCTGCCTCTCTGCCTACTCGTGAGCTCTGTCTGTCAAATAAATAAATAAAATCTTTAAAAAAAAAACAAACCATAAGATGTTGTCTGGAACCAAGAAGTGAGCATTAACCGGTGTGCTCAATTAGGGAAAAAGGCCTTTGTAGAATGAGCACAATATTGAAAAGTGGACAAGGTGAAGGAAGCAGGAGTGAGTGGATCAGTGTGTGAAGGAAAGTATATTCCAGGCAAAGGGAATGGCATAAGCAAAGGCTTGAAAGCACAGAGGTACATGATGCTTGCAAATGACTGATACAGTATTACAGAATACTGTAAGACACCTTATCCCCATGAGGTGGGGGAGTGAGGGCAGGGAGACACTTTTTCTATTTTTAGTGAATCCTCTACTGTATGAGTTTGGGTTGTGGGAGGGCTCCACCTCCCAACAGAGAATGTGAAGGGAGGCAAACATTTCCTCTCTCTGCCTTCTGGCTGCTAAGGTATAGGTTGTCAGTGTGAATAGGGAGAAAGCGTTGCTAAGTTGCCAAAGTTCAGGAACAGTGGCCACAGTAAGAAGCCAGTGAGATGGTACCATCTTGCCAGGCTGCGCCATAGTCTGCTCTGTATTGTCTGCTGCCAGTCCTTCCTAGATCCTGACCTTTTGCGGAAACAGTTCTCCATCTTAACGTTGATGCAGTGGGCAAGCTGACAATGCCTTCTCTCATTTTGTATCCTGGGAAGGTTAACTAGAATTCCTTCTGTTCACAACTAAAACGGATTTCAAATAATAGAAGATTTAATCTTTTTGGTTTGTTACTAGTGTTTTCTAAACACCAAGTATTTCTGTAATAAATACCAAGTATTTCTGTGATAAAACTATTTATATAATGTAAAATCGATGTAAATGTGAAATAAAAAAAATTTCTGAAAGTAAAACATGTATTTAAAGTGTAAAAAAAGGGGTCCTGGGGTAGCTCAGTTGGTTAAGTGTCTGCCTTTGGCTCAGGTCATGATTTCAAGGTTCTGGGACTGAGCCCCACATAGGGCTCCTGGCTCAGCGGTGAGTCTGTTTTTCCCTCTTCCTCTGTGATCTCTTTTGCTTTTACTCTCTCTCAAAAAACAAACAAATAAATAAATAAAAATCTTTAGAAACAAATAAAAAAGCAAAATGTAAAAAAGGAGGCCCAGATGGGACGCCTGGGTGGCTCAGTTGGTTAAGTAGCTGCCTTTGGCTCAGGTCATGATCCCAGCATCCTGGGATCGAGTCCCACATCGGGCTCCTTGCTCGGCAGGGAGCCTGCTTCTCCCTCTGCCTCTGCCTGCCTCACTGTCTGCCTGTGCTTGCTCTCGCTTGCTCTCTCTCTCTGACAAATAAATAAATAAATAAAATCTTAAAAAAAAAAAAAAAAGGGAGGCCCAGATAGAGGCAAAAGGATAAAATGGGTAGTAATAATAGTAATAATCTTAAGGTAATATATATTGAATGCTTACCTATGAGCTGGGCATGTTGTTATGAATTTTATGTGCATTGTCTTATATACTTTCAACAACACTAAGTTGTACATAATGTGATTATCAACATTTTCAGACAAGGAAATTGAGATTAGGAGAGGGCAAGTCACTTTCTCAAAACTACCAGTGGGACTGTGGTGTAGGCGGGATTTAAACTGGGGTAGCCTGAATATAGCATCTATACTCTTAAACCTATGACATCATAGATGAGCTGGTCACCACCTTTCCCTGGGAAAAGGTGACTAAGCTTTTTATAGAATTGATCATCTCTGAGCTGGACCTTGAAGAATAAGTGGAGTTTGGCTGGTAAAAGAGATTTAAAAAGGTCATTTCAGCTTGAGAATGGTGTGTGCAAGGACAGGGACAGGAAGGACCATTATGTGTTGTAGAAATGCCTCTTAGAGCACTGGTTGGTGGTGCAGAGGGTGCTGAGGGGTTGGAAGGGGTGATATAGGGAGAAAGGGAGGTTGGTAGTAGAGGAGACAAATGTAGGCTTAAAATGGAATGGGGGGTTGGTGTCATGAGACCTTAGGTTTCACAGTTAAGTTTTTATCCTTAAGCAACCAGAACACACCACTGATTTTTAAGTAGGGGAGTGAAATCATCAGCATCTCTTTTTGGAAAGGTCACTCTGGCAGCAGCATGGAGGAAGGGCTAGGATTGGAAGTGATGGGTGCCACCAAGGGCAGCTAGCAGGATACTGAAATAGCGCATGAAACGCCAATGAGGACAGTGGGAGCGGGGGCAGAGAGGAGCACCAAGATTTGAGAAGCATCCCTGGGAGGGGAGCAATAGGTTTGATGACTAATTTAAAGCAGGCTGTTGAGGAGGAAGGAAGAAATGAAGATGACTGAGATTTCTAGTTTGAAAATCTGAGTAATCGATGATGTCGTTTACTGAAATTAGAGTGGAAGGAAGGAATCTATGTGAGACCCACCAGAAACTTTATGTGTGTTATCTTCATTAAATTAAACAAACCCAGAGGAAAAGATTAAAATGCCCATTTTACAGATAAGAAGATCCAGGTTCACTGAGGTAAAATAATTTGTCCAAGGTTACACAGATGGTAAATAAAAGAACTGGGATGGGGAATAAAGCCTTGCTCTAAAGCCTGTATCTTTCAACGATGATATTCTTTACTGACAATAATATTAATTTGGAATAACAGGACTGAAACTCATGGGAAAGGTAAAGCTAGAAACATGGCCCTTTCAGAGGAGGGCTGATGCAGAATGGAAAAAGATTAAAGTCTCATAGTATTGGGATGGACTAGAACAACACTGTCCAGTAAAATTTTCTGCAGAGATGGAAATGTTTTATACTTGCACCATCCAATATAGTAGCCATTAGCCCATTTAGCTATGGAACACTTGAAATGTGGCTAATATGACCAAGGAAAATTTAATTCTAATGTTAATTAGTTAATTTAAAACTAAGTAACTATAAGGGGCTAGTGAGCGACTACTGGATTGGATAGTTTAGGACTAGAGGAACCAACAGCACATGGAAAGCCCATCAGAAGGCAGGCCTTGCTGGTACTCCCGAAAAGTTACTAGGTATTCGATCATCTGCTTCATATCTGTGGGTAAGATTGGTCCTAAGTCTGGGGACTACAATTCACCAATTACGAATGTGTGGACAACACTGTAATTTTTCCAAGTCTTATCTTTGGGAGGAGAGTAAATATGGTACTCTACTTCCTTTCTTATATAAAACAAAAATCACAATTATTTTCTCTGTATTTACATTAATTACATTCTCAAACTTCACTTTCACTACCTGTAATGTAAGGATAACAATAGTACCTTACTCATGGGACGGTTGTGAAGATTAAGTTTAATAAGGGGATGGCCAGGATCCAGCACAAGCTAAGCACTGGGTGAAGTTTTGTTATTCTGTAACTAGTACCTTCTTGTGATGAGTTTGTACTTTGCTCCACTGTATTTTGACATTTACTTGACTCTATGCATAAGTAAAGGTATTCTCTCAGATCTCTTAATGTCAAAACATTCTAAAAAGAAATATCCATTAATCAAGATTAAAAGGTAGATAGGGTTTTGAAAAGTTTTATGGTAGGCGGGAGTTTTGCAGTAACTTTTATATTTCGCTTTGATTTCCATTTTGTTAAAAGTATTTTAAATCAGGACAGTGGCAAATCGTAGCCCTGATATTTTGTTGAGATTGTTAAAATTCTTTTGGTTTAACCTCAAACAGTTCATATACCACTGTCAAGCAAAAATACTAGAGGCTCTAAATTTTAATTCAAAAGATTCCTTGATATCTTGAAGCTCTGAAGAATTTCATACCATATTGGAAATATTTAAAGCCTAGTCTCTGGTTATCTCAGCAATGTCTGGCTAAGTTGTATAGTGTCAGGAAGATCAAGGACTATTTAAAGACTAAGGACTTCAGGGGTACGAACAAGTAATAGGATCCCTTTTGTGGCCAATTTTGTAATCTTTAGATTGAAAAAACAGCATTGTAATATTGTCTTGTACTTTGTATAGTGTCTGTGCAAAATACAAATATATTTTTTCATTAGGTTAGGGTGTTAAGAAATCTGTATTCAAGTGCAGTTTTGCTTGAGGAAGGAAAAGTCATTGACCTCTTTGGGCCACAGAGAGGTAAACATCTGTAAAACCTGCATTGATCCAAGCTTCATCTCCTAAGTATCCTTCCAAATAAAATTCCTTGAATTTGTCTTTTCTTCTCCGTTTTAGCCTTAAAGGACTTAGGTAAAAAATTACTTCCATTCTTTTATAAACATGTTCTTGAAATGTTCTTAGAATATCTCATTTCCTTAGAAAACAATTCATGGGTGAGTCAGCATGAAGGACAAAACCCACTCACAATAGATATCAAAATTGCATGAGGCGGTGAAAGGAGAAGTGATTTTCTTTGTAAACTAAAACGATGAGGTACAGAGGAACCAATTACTTATTTATAAAATGAGTATGCGGTGGAAGGCTTTATGTAGCAGAGACGAGGCGCTGTTACATATTCAGCAAGACCAAGAGGGTAGCAGAGAGTCCTGTCCATTCTGCCTTAAAGCTGTTACTAGCAACGCTCCTTCAAGAGAGGAGGGAAGATGTGTGTCGGGCGGCGGACGAAGGGAAGGATCGCAGCAAAGCAGGTTAAAAGCCTTCCCTGCCTCCGCCGGTCTTCTCTGCAAATACATAATTAAGGGAATTTCCACGGAACCTTCGGTGGCCGTTTCCACGTCACTATTAGGGCAGCCAGAAATTTTGCTTTCGCAGGGGGTGACTTGCCGACTCCTGCGGGTCCCGGGGGACGCCGAACGTCGCCCTCCGTGCCAGGGCGAAGTCGGGCGGCGAGGTGGCTCGGAACCCGGTGGCCAGGGGAGGGCGCAGAAGCGTTTCCTGGGTGAGCGCGGCGGCCGGGCCCGTTTCCGGAAGGCTGATTGCATCAGGTGTGGAGCTGGGCGCCTCCTCGGCCCAACCTGGCGGCCACTGCGCCTGCGCGCGTCGCCCCGCCCCGCCGCCGAGCACTCCACCGCGGGTTTTCCTCCGGGTCTGGAGACCGAACCCGGAGGGGCGGTTGCGGTGGGACCCCCGGGAGAAGGGACAGTGGGGTGGGGACTCCTGGAGGGCCGCGGGGAGCTGCGGGGTCCGTGGGAATGGAGTGCCACGGAAAGAGGACCTACCAGGAAGGGTGGAGACTGGTCCCGCTACTGAAGGGCGGGGTGGTCTTGGGTTGGCTAATTTCTTCGCTTCTCCGAACCTGAAGGAAGTAGACCAGAACTAGAAGGCTTTCCAGTTCAGAGTCTGCATTTTCCCAGATTGGGTTAAACGACGGCCTCCGCCTGTCCAGGGTCTCAGACTCAATAGGCGGATCTTGGGGTGTGGGGACTTTAATGGATTTACAGGGATCTCTCAGTGGCAATATTGCTTTTCTGCCGTCAAATGCTCTACCACTGAGCTGTACCCCCAATACTGCTCTTCTGTTACAGTAAGGAGCAACGTGGCTGTTGGCCTTCAGGTGGGTCCGAGGAAAATGGTTCGTGGGAGAGGTTTTAGGGGTGCAAACGTCGGAAACCGGTCTTCCGCAAGGTAGCTTCGCTCCACCACTCATTCCTTGCAACCCGACGTTGAATCAGCATCAGGGTCCCATTATACACTCTTTCATCCACGTGTAGTAGATCTCCCTCCTAACACTTCCACGTTTTATATGACATTTTTGAGTGATTATTTGGTGGGTGTCTGTCCACCTCGTTGGACTGCAAGCTCTATGAAGGCAAGGGTCTGGGATTCTTTTTTTTTTTTTTTAAAGATTTTTATTTATTTATTTGATACACAGAAATCACAAGTAGGCAGAGAGGCAGAGAGAGAGGAGAAAGCAGGCTGTCCGCAGAGCAGAGAGACCGATGGGAGGCTCCATCCCACGACCCTGGGATCATGACCTGAGCCGAAGGCAGCGGCTTTAACCCACTGAGCCACCCAGGCGCCCCTGGGATTCTTTATATACCGGTATTCCTAGGCTTCCTATGGACCTTAAGGATCCTCAATAAATACATGGTATTTGAAGCAGTAGAGTATGCCCACCGCAACCACACAGAATCCTCACATGAAGAATAAGGCCCCGCTAGGTGTGAGTCTGTTGTTTGAGGAAGCAGTGCTTTCCGGAAGTTCGGGGAGGAGAATGAGCCAGGAGCCGCAACTTCAGTTACTATTAATTTACTTTTAGCATAATCCCCTTGACACGGATCATACGTAAGGCTGTGTGTGTATGAATGTATAGTAATGGTTCTCAAAGTGTGGTCCTCGGAGCGGCGGCACGAGCATTACCTGGGAAACTTGTCCGATATACGGAGGCTTGGGCCCCACGGCACGCCCACTTCTCATGCAGAGACTCTGGGAGTGGGACCCAGTATTTTATTCCTGCAAAGCCTCGGGGTGATCCTGACCTTTGACAAGCACTGCACCGGTGAAGAACCACGCTAAGCATGCTTTGGGGATGTCATTCACAGTGTCCAGGGCAGAGCACTGATTGCCGCTTACTGAGTATCCATTCTTAGCAGGACTCTGCTTGTCTGCGTACAATTCCAGTTATAGGTAATATTCCGGGTGAAAAGGAAATTATGCTTTTCCCCTCCTGCAGGTATGTTTCTCCCTTGAGGTCATCTCACTGTGACTTTCACATCAAGGAATGGTGTGTGTGGGGGGGGGGGGGGGGGCATATGCCTGGGTTCTGGATAAGGAGGCAGAAGGAGTTCTCGCCTACAAGTTGCAGCTGGGTGAGTGTGGGCAGTTCTCATCTGGGTACATTTTCCCATTATAAAGGATTGCAGACATGTGGGAGAAAAGACTAGCCAGGGATGAGGCTACCCAACTGCCTTTTGGTGCAGACAGACGCCAAGCCACATGGAGGGGATACCGGGCTGCACCGCGACTCTTGGCTCTCCACACCCAGGCCCCCCGCAGCCTCCCTGCCATCTTCCCAGGCGATAGGGGAACCGTGGGCCTCGCAGCCTCTGCCTGCAGGGGTCGCACTCGGAGCGCGGCCCGCCCCCTCCTCCCCGGCCCCCGCCCCCGGCCCCGCCTTTCTAGCGTTCGGCCCCCGCCTGGCCGGGCCCCTCCAGCCTCTCCTCGCGCAGCCGCCGCCAAAGCCTGGAGAAGTGGAATCTCGCCGGCGCCGCTGCCTGCGCGGGACTCGCGGAGCGGCACTGGGCATGCTCAGTCGCCGGAGCCCGTCCTGGTCTCAAGTAGGAAGCTCGTGCGCTGCACCCGCAGCTGATCCGGGCGCTCCCGGGAAGGCGAGACGGAGCAGAGCCGCCGGGCGCCGGTGCCGGGGCGAGCGCGGCGCGCACCGCCGGTGAGCCTCGCTTTCTTCCTTGCTTTTGCCCTGGACCCCGGGTCGGCCCGGGAGTGCCGGCGAGAGACCCGGGCAGCGGCAGCGGCGTGCGACGAGTGGCTACGCGCAGCCCCGGCGGTTGCTCCTCTCTTGCCGGCCCCTGGGGCTGCGCGGCCCCGGCCGCCCGCCCCGCCGCAGCCACAGCTGCAGCAGCTGCCGCCGCATCTGCAGCGGGCGCGGGTTGCGGAGTCCAGTGCGCCCTGCGCTCGCGCCGCAGGGCCGGCCGGGTGGCACGGCGATTGCGGGCTCACTCCTTGACTTCCATCCCTCTTGCTTCCCGGCGCCCTCTTTCCCTCGGCAGCCCGGGTTTGGCAGGGCCTGGGGCGGGGGAGACGGGGTTAGAGGGGGTGCGCCCGGTGGGGGCTGCGGAGGGGAAAAGTGAGGGCGGGCGCCGGCAGGGAAGAGCGCACACCCCCTTCCCTGGCACCGGCCTCGGCTGTGCGGTTGGGCTCTCCCTCCCGGGGCGGTAGCGCGCTCCTGCCGGGGAGTTGGAGTCGGCGCTGGCTTCTTGGGGGTTCAGACGCTAGCCGCCTGGAGATCAAAGGGGGAAAAGTTCATGTCCCCCTCGGAGGCAGAGAGCGTTTTAACTAGAAAATGGCTGTGCGAAGGGGACCGAATCGGGAAAGCCGGCCCTTGGTCCTGAAGGCTCCTCTGCTACCCGCGGGGCGGAATGGAGGGTTGACGGTAGAAATGACATTTGTGCGATGAAAACAGTGCTGGTGGGAGGCAGGGATCCGGAGTCCCCAAGAAACAATGCGAGGTGGTCTAGAACGCGCTGAGGCTCTCTAGAACTGAGGGGGTAGGGGGCGAAGGGCCGAGGGAGTGTGGGACTTGAACTAAACGCAAATAAATGGGAGAAATCAGATTGAGAGTTGTAGCCGTTTTGTAGTCAAGTTCTGCGCAGCTTGGAGCCACGACTGTCACAAACGGTTTTGGATGGATGGAATGGTTGGGAGAACCAACACTGAGAAGAGAGTAAGACACAGCAGCTGCGGCGAGGCTGGGCTCTTGAAGAAGTCCTCAGTCACGGGCTTTCCATCGCGCCTGATGACTTAGGTGAAATACCTGAAGGATTATCATTAAATGATGCCAGCGGTGCTGTTTCAGTTCCAAGAAATGCCGAAACTTTGCCAGGTTGGCATTGGTTTGTCATTTGTTGTCATATTTAAGTGATTTAAACCAGCACACAGTGGCATCCTGATCTGTTGTTCGGTATTTGGGTCTCTTAAGCCTCTGATTTTTTTTTTTTTTTCTTTCTTCCTAGTCATGGACTTCTATTTCAGACTTGTCCTCAAATGGCCAGGATAATTAAGGATATTAGAATTTGTGTAGCTGGCCTTTCGGGAACATAATCTTTGAAGGGGGATTTTTTTTTTTTTTAATGAACTTAGGTGGCAGCTTAGTTGTGTTTTCTGTCTGTAGCTTGAAAACAGCAATTGTTGATCAGTTGTTTATCATAACTTGCAGAATCCGAAATGCACTGATTTGAAGGGTTGGCATTGATGAAATGCTGAGGAACCTCGTGGTTGGGGGAGATGCTGGGAGAACACAGGTGGCAGTAGAGTACGATGGTCTAGTAGTCAGAACTCCAGGGGCGAAGCAGATTCAAGACTTCTATTGTTGTCCTTTTGTCATCATCACTGTGTGCCTCCCCACCCCCCCAAATGACTTGGGGTCTTCCTAATCTAGGGATGTTCCTAGATATTTGCTCAGAGCCTTTGAAAAAGAACTCCAGAGTCAAGATCCTTTTTAAGGGAAGGAGTTTCTTAAACTTTTATTCTCTTTACCAAAGGATACTTTTAACTTGATAATTCACTCCCAAGGAGACAGCACACCATTCAGCACTTTCTGAAACTTGCATAAAGTGGTAGTGGAAAACTCAATGAACTGAAGTGTAAAAGACTGGTGCTTTACATTTAACTGGAGTAATACGAATAAGAGACTACAAAATTATTTAAGAAAAGAGTACTAAGGGGCACCTGGGTGGCTCAGTGGGTTAAAGCCTCAGCCTTTGGCTCAGGTTGTGATCCCAGGGTCCTGGGATTGGGCCCCTCATCGGGCTCTCTGTTTAGCAGGGAGCCTGCTTCCTCCTCTGTCTCTGCCTACTTGCAATCTCTCTCTCTCTCTATCAAATAAGTAAATAAAATCTTAAAAAAAAAGAGTACTAAGTATTGCAAGAATCCACATGTGCAATGATAACATATTTTAAAACTGTTACTCTTTTTATGTCACATTTCAGCTTTTTAATGACTGTTTCTTTTCCTGCCACAAGGAAAACAACAAACATTGAATTCTTTTTTTTCCTGTTACAACAAAAATTAATACTGAAAGGCTTGCCATAATATTATTAGTACAGGGTTATGCTGATTACTCTGATTCCAGGATATCTAAATTTGTCTTTTAAGAAAAATGGAATGTTGTTTCTCTCTTTTTTAGTTACACCTTAAAAAATTTTTTTTTATTTTAAGTAGGCTTCACACCCAGTGTGGGGCTTGAACTCACAACCTTTCAAATCAAGACCTGAGCTGAGCTGAAGAGTCGGTGCTTAACTGACTGAACCACCCAGGCACCCCAGTTAAACTTTTTAAATAGACAATACTCTGATGTCATAATGTTGTTCATGGCTGTAGGACTTTTAGGAAAGTATTGTAAGAAGGTATTACTAGTTATGTGGGCGATACTTACTTTCCTTCCCCAGGTTAAGGAAACTAGTGTTTGTTCAGTGCTTCTTTTGTGTCAATCCGATATTAACCTTCTTACATATATTATCTTATGTGTCAGCATCTTTCACATGAATGTCAGCTTCCCCAGAAAACCCCTCTGGGGTGGTGGACAGTCCTTTGATTGCATAGCAATAGAACTTGAACGTTTTATGTGATAGGAGAATATTTTCAGCGGGCTTCATTGTTACTAAATAAGCATTCTCTTGTGAAACATTTTTGATTTGTTATTTGGAATTAGATTTGATTGGAACAGCATGTTTTCAAAATGATTTGAATGTTTTAAAGAATCTTCTGTTTGGATTTAAAAACTGTTTTCGTGCTCATTTATTTTCAACAGTGTTGTGCTACCAACAAATACGCTTAAGTGTAAGGAAGATAAACCCAGATTACCCATTTTATGTTGAATGTGTTATTAATGCATATTCTGCAGGCTGATGGCATTTCTCTCAGTTGAAATGGTTTTTCAGAGTCAGAGTGACAGATTCTCCATTATAAAGAGTCTGGTGGGATTTGGTGGAAAGACCACCAACCAGTGACTCCCAAGACTTGCCTTCTGGGCAGGTTCTCCTGCTACTTTAACCTACTGTGTAATCTTGGGAAAGTCGGTGTACTTTTCTGGGTCTCAGTTTTTCCATCTGTACAATGAGAGACTTGCAGTAGAATGGGCTTCTCTTGTCCCGTTCCAGGGGTCTTTGATGCAACCATTGGAGGAGGGGGGCCTTCATTCAGAGCATTAGAGGAAGCTGATTTTGTGTTTCACAATTAAGTCTGGCCTCTCCTTCTTTGAGGAATGACTTGGTTTTGTTTTGTTTTGTTTTTGGCCCAATCTGTACTCCCTTTTAGTTTCTGTTAAAGAATGGTTGTCTAGGTAGGAGAGAAGGTGAGGATTAGATCTGAATGAAGCACAGTGGATATTTGAAACAGTCGTGTAGCATCTTCTGAGGGGAGTGTCTGCGCTTGGGCGGGCAGGAAAGTTGAGAAAGAAGTCACCACAGAAGCTGCAGAGGACGGTGTCTGGGGAGCCAGGCCCACTGCCATGAAATTTCCGTAAACCTTTTCCATGTCCCCGTCCTCTCTCCTCAGGCCTTGATTAGAAATGAAGCCCTTGGTCTCTGGAATAAAATTCTCATCATTGTATCATGTTAGCGTCCTCCCTGTACCGCGCAGGTGTCCAGGGTGAGCTCCCTCAGTAGCCGGAGTGGTGGCTGGTAGAGCGCACCCACTCATCTTCCAACAGATCGTGAACTTTTTTATTCCCTCTCTTTGGCAAGTGACGATGATGGGACAGAGAGCAAAGGAAACCCATCCACTTGGGGTTTGGAGTGTACTTTGCTTTCGCGATGCTCACAAAACTCAGCGTCATGAACCTTTAAGTGAGGCAGGTGAGCAGATGCCAGAGTCGTTACCCACATTTTAATAATTGATAATAAACAGGCAGTGTATCTAGCGCTGCTGATATTAACCAGGGCACAGGGTTACTGGGCGTCTGCTAGGAGGGGGGCAGTAACTCCCAACATGAGGGGAGAGCAAAAGAAAGGCAGGACACAGAGGGTAGAAGACTGTCAAGTCACCCCAAGTTGCCAATAAGTAAGAAGCCTGTATCAGTTTAAAAGTATTAGAGGTCTTAAGGTGTGGACTCATGGGAGACATTTCCTTTCAGCATAATCTTATTTCCATAATGGTTGAGTCTTAACCTGGTCTTCTCAGCGTTGAATAGATGCCAGGACAGGCATGACTTTTGTTGTCAGGAAGAGAGTCTCAGTGTATAACTTATTGGTACGTAAAATGTACAGACTTATACGGACAGAGATGGGAAGAGACCGTGGAAAAGATGAGTGATGTGGGGCTATGGATTAAGGTGTGTCTTTATTTCTTAATGATTTGACAGTGGTTATAGATAAGGTGAACCATTCTTTCCTCTGCCCCCTGTGGAAATCTTGCAAAATTTTGTCTGCTAGGTTATAGCCGAGGTTTTTAAAGTGTAGCTCTACTGGCAAGTATGCTTTAGGAATGCGGAGAGTGGGAGGATGGGTGGTTTTGTTTGTGTTTTTCTTTTAAAGTTGACTAAAAAGAATGCAGTTCTATAGCTGAGCTAGGAGAAGTGTGTGCTTCGGAGGATGAGGTTGGAGAGAACTTGTAGACAGCTCCAGAGAGTGAAGGGAAATGCTATTTTTTGTGTTTTTTTTTTTCTTTTTAAAAAATTTATATGTCTTTAATTAATGCTGTTTTTGAAGAAGGAAGTCTTGGCATCCCAGTGATATAGGATGTAACCTTTCCAAAATTGCTGCCCTGTACATCAGATTTTAGTTTCCACACAATTTAAAAGTGCAAAGCACAGTATTAGGCCCATGGGCCATTGTCCGTTGGTGGTGTGTTTGCTGTTCTTATCAAAATAATAATGATGGTGATGTAGTGAATATTTTGTAAGTGTGTCCGAATTAGATGTATCCTTTTTCCTCTGAGACTATACCCTTCCAATCTGGGGGTAAGATTTCTTTTATGAATTGGTGGGAATATTTTTATTTGGCAGCTTAATGGTCCATGAAATTGATAAGTCTGGGAAGCCAGGCCTGAGATGTTGAGAGCCATGCCCTTGGGATAGAGTGAGTGGTGGAGACCAGGCCAAACCGGAGATTACGGGTGGGCTGATGGGGCCTCTGGGCCTTCCAGGAATGTAGGGTCACTGGTATAGACTCAGGGTCTGAAGAGCTTAGGAGAAGCTAATTTTGAAAGCGTTCTGGGAACCGGCTGATATTTTTGAATTATAGCCCACGAATATCAGTGCGAGTGCCAAAATGAAAGATGAGGGTCAGAGAGAGCAGAAAGGACAACTGATTGAAATGTGAATTTCAGCAGGCAAGGCCGCAAAATGACAGATCTTGGTGTTGGTTTCTTTGCATGCAGGCCTCTTTCTGCCAAGGCAGCACGCTATAGCAATTTGGGGTTGGTGATTCTAGGAGATGCTGATGGAGTCAAGGCCATAGAACCACAGCTTGGTTTGGACCTTTGCAGTATCATGTCTTCCAGAGGAAGCCTTGGTAAATTGCTGGAGGAAGCTCAAGAATAATTTGCTCATGCAACTGCAAACCCAAAGTATTTCTGTATTCTAAATAGTAGGTTAAGAGAATAATATGTTTTCAGGTAATATTTTAAAAAATCTGTGCTTAATGATATCTGGATATTGGGGATCATGATGATAATACATTATTAACATAATTATGGGGCTCTTACTTTGTGCTAAGAGCTTTTTTATTGCTGTTACCCTATTTAATTGTTACAGAACGCTCTGATGTATTTCCCATTTTAGAGACAAGGAAACTGAGGTCCCTTTCACTAAAGTCTTTACAGTAAACCGTGATGCTTGCCTGGTAACTGTACTCAGTATGGAGGTGTCCATGGGTTGCTGAGGGACCAACAGGAGGCAGAAATAACACTTAGTAGTTAAGGGTCAGCTGTGCCTCGGATACAAGAAACATTTCACTTCTTCCCTATCTCCTCTCTTATGAGTGAGGAACCTTCCTAAATTCACCATTTGGGGAAAAGGTGAAAATTTCACCCTTCATCCATTTTCAAAATGGACGTTAACGTAAATCCACATACTTGGCGATTGAATTACTTCCTTCGTGGTATGGCTCCAATGTGCATTTCTTCCAATGCGAACACACATCGAGGAACAGAAAGTCCAACTATCATTTCTAAATATGTCTGAAACTAGGCGTTGCTGTGTAACCTCTCTGGACAGATTGCAGTCTAGAATGTTCCTTTTGTAAATAAAATACCCCAGGATCTGATTCGTTGTCATGTGCCAACCATGAGGCAAAGCGAGGATGACAGAGGCTTCCGATGATGGGGAAAAAGGTGAAGTGAGGGTTCCCAGGCTTCTCGGCTGCCTGTGGCTGACTGGAGGCTTCTGACTGCCGGAGTGATGGGTCTGGAGAGAGAACTTTAGCACCCCGGCTGATGGTGCCTCTCCTTGGGAGCATCCGGTCAGCTCCTGGGTGCTGGCTCTGTTCTTACCTTCTGATCTGCATTTGATTTACCAAGTGGACTTTTGTCCTGGGCTAGAGAGTCAGTGGCTCTGCTGATTTGCTCAAGGCAGTACTTTTTGTCAATGGGAAGGAATAAAATAGAATTCCTTTAGCGTGAGTTAGGTTTCTTGAGTTGATTTTTTCCTAAGTGAACTAATATGAAATTTCTGAACCTAACTGGAGCATGGTCTGGACTCAGAGGAATATCGACACTTATTTATTTATTTATTTATTTGTGTGAGAAAAAGGGAGAGAGACAGATCATGAGCACAATGTGGAGGGAGGCACAGGGAGAAGCAGACTTCCCGCTGAGCAGGGAGCCCACCGTGGGGCTTGATCCCAGAACCCTGGGATCATGACCTCAGCTGAAGGTGGATTCTTAACTGACTGAGCCACTCAGGTGCTCCAGGGGTATAGATACTTTGAGAAGCAATGGTTCAACCTCAGATTCTTCTGATGTCTCACCAGAATCTCTTCTCCTCTCCCATACCCAAGCTTTATTTATTTATGCATTTTTTTCAGATCGCTAGTGAAGACAGATAGACGTTTTGGTGACCACAAGAAACCTTAGCTTCATTTGTTCCTGCCTTTGTCTAGCAAATGTTTGTTGAGTACATACTTTGTACGAAGTTCAGGAAGACAGAGAGGAATGTACCAGAGCACTGATGATAAGGTATGGCAGTAGATGCGTGTGAGGTCTGAGCAAGTGGAGAGAAGGAAGGCTGTCCTCGCTCCGTGGGAGTTGAGAGGCCTCATCGAACAGGGGATGTGGCAAGAGACTCCTGTAAAACCCCACTACAGTACACCCTTTGGCTGACTCCTTTTCCATTTTTTCCTTCCCTCCATAGAACTGCCATAGCCTGTTTCTTCTATCCAACCCTGGGGATTTGCCACTCCTTCCAAAGGGGACCTAGGGATTTGGCTTTTCAGATCTCTCTAGCTGTGGTTTTCAAAGAGGAAGGGGGGCAGTTTTTCTCCCCAGGGACTTTTGTCAATATTCAGAGACATTTCTCATTTCATGGCTGTGGAAGGAGTCCCACTGGCCTCTAGCGGGTAGAGGCCAAGGATGCTTGTAAATATCCTACAGTAAATGTTGGCACGAGACAGTCCTGTGGGGAAGGAATAGGGTTTGATGGTTAAGAGCCAGACTCTCAGGTTCCAATATTGGAACTGCAATTTAAGAGCCATATGACTGGGGACAACAAAAGTACAGGATTACAGGTGGGGAATAGAATTGACAATGCTTTAGTTCCCTTATCCATAAGTAGGGATACTATATATGATATGGCTGTTAAGAGGATTTCGTGTATTAATTTCCGAACATAATAATGAA
The DNA here is from genome assembly GCA_003697995.1 of Taxidea taxus jeffersonii. Taxonomy (NCBI): domain Eukaryota; kingdom Metazoa; phylum Chordata; class Mammalia; order Carnivora; family Mustelidae; genus Taxidea; species Taxidea taxus. The sequence continues at coordinate 30,158 of ML101728.1, forward strand.
TAATACTTGGCATAAAGTTAGATCTTAACTGTTACTATTTTTTATTTTAACTTTTGACTCCAGAGAGTGTGAGTCCAGAGAATCCAGGGGACCCGAGTTTGTGGCCGTGGCTCTCAGGAGGCTTTGGTATAAGCATTGGCCATTGTTTTTGTTTCTCTAGTTCCTTTTCGTCCATGGGTTTTATTTTCCACTGTTTCCATCTCTTGATTCTAGGGCCTTCTATAGCTTTGTCTTTCATCCCTTTTTCCCAGGGACCCAAATTCATGCCCTTAATGAACCTTTCCCTGGAGGGCTGAGAAATATATTTATGATTTTCCTTAGCTCTGTCTATTTTGGGAATGGTGAGAAAACAGGAAGCAGGTCAGGGGAGAGCTGCCTTACTTCCTGATTGTCACAGCTCCCTTCTCTATAAAATTCCTTGCAAGATTGAGAGGCAGGTGGTACTGCCTGCTTAGTAACTGACTCTTCCCTCTACGCCCACCAGCTCCAGCCCCAAGTTAGGTGCCTACTCCTTCCAAAATACCCTGTAATTGGGTCACAACATCTGTCTGCTTGAAGTCATTTCTAAAAACCAAAGCAGAGAGGCAGGCTGTGTCAGTGGGATTTAAAATGTCCTGGTCCTCTCCTCTCCTTCAAGGTTCCAGAGCTGTTCTGACGACAAAAAAGAGAGCAAACTTGTTATCTTAGTTAGGTGGCACTATCTTTGTGGCCTAGAACCGTGTCTTCCTTTTCGCTTGCAAAAGTGCTCAAATGGTGTTCCTTGCCAGCTTTCCCCAGGAAGATGGGCTGGTGGCCTCTACTCAGCAGATCACATTTACTGTCACATTTTCCCAACAGAACTGACTCGTGAAGATTTTCCTTCTGTGTTTTGAATGGCTTCAACAGACTAGAGAAAAATGAAGACATTCAGTCTGTCCTAAGTTCTCTGATTCCTTCCCTATGACACAGTCATCTCATCCCTGAATGAGAGCGGTGGCCTCTCAGTGGCCTCCTGGCCTGCCCGGCTCCATTCATTCAGTCTGGCTTCCGAAGCACCGGGCGCTGTTCCAGCTGCTGCCTGTGGAAACGGACCAGGGTGGAAACTGACGGGGATGGCCCCCGTCTCTGTCTGTCTGTAGGGAAGCACTGGCTGCTGAGATAAAAGGTGCCGTGTGCTACCAGGCAGGGAGGCTGGAAGTACTCAGCCCTCCCTGACCGGCATCTGCCTTGGCTGGGGTTGTGGGGTGGTGTCAGGCAAGGTGTCCAGGGAGAAGGGATGCTCGGTGTGTCCCACAGCGTGCCTGGCACCTCCATCTGTGCAGGGGGTAGGTAAGCTCCCTCTTGGAGTCCCGCTGTTGCTGATAGCCCCGCCTTCCCCCGACTATTGCCTCTCATCAGGTTACTTCTCCGTGGCCTCTCTGTTTATTCTCTGCACTGCCTCGGAGGTGATCTTCTGGAATCCTCTGCAGGCCCGGGCATGCCCATCCCAGCCCTCCAGGGGCTCCTCGCTGCCCTCGAGATGAAGCGCCCGCCTCTTGGCTTCGCCCTGGTACCCTTCATGATCTATGTTGCTCTCCATCTCGTGCTCTGAGCTCAGCCATGCCATTCTGACAACACGCCCGGCTTTCTGTGGCCTTCCGCTTTTATCCTCCATTCCCATTGCCTGCAGCCATCCTTACTATCTGTGTATTCTTCACTTGCTTGACTTTTTTTCCTCCTTCAGTAAGTAGCTTCGTTGTCATGCACCTCAGTGTGTGTCTGAATGACCCTTGCTACAACATGTGCATTGCTGACCTCACCCCCCCCCGCCCCGACTTTCTGATTGGTAGGACTGTGGTGTGGTGTGATCAAAGTTTGCATGTCTAACAATGTCCTGTGGGATGCTGATGCTGCGGTTCTGGGGAACACACTTGGAAGACCACTGGGTACCTGGTTACCCAGAGCAGGGTGACTCTCTTGCCTCCAAGGGGAGTAGCTTACATCCCTCGTCCATCGTACACTTGCTGTCACACTGCATTACAACTACTCACTTCTTGGGTTTCTCTTCTAATCTGTAAGCCCCTTGAGGAATGACACTTTTACTTCTTCATCTTTGTGCTCCCATTGCTTAGAAATCCTGGATATTCAATAACATTTATCAAAGAGTGAATATATGAATGAAAAATAACTATTGTTGGAGGCTTTAAAATTATTTATTTATTTATTTGAGACAGAGAGAAAGTGTATGAGTGGGAGGGAAGGGCAAAGGGAGAGGGAGAAGCAGACTCCCTACTGAGCAGGGAGCCTAATGCACCTCGATCCCAGGACCTGGAGATCTTGACCTGAGCCCAAGGCAGATGCTTAACTGACTGAGCTACCCAGGCGCCCCCATCGGAGGCCCTAGTAAATGTGCACGAGAACATTTTTCATAGCTAGTTTTTCTGATAGTTTATCCGCAGTTGTGATGATATAGGCTTATGACATGATGTTGGTGAGATCAGCATGAGTTTGGTTAATGTAAGAGCCAGTTAGCTGTGTGGTTTTGTGTCCAGATTCTAGAAAGGCAGGGGAGGAGCTCGTATTAAACCCATTACTGTTTCTGGAATGACTCAAAAATACATAGGTTTTTAAATAGTGGCTTGGTATGAAAATATGTGTCCAAGAGAAATGCGATTGTCATACAATTTAGCAGCATAGCATAACCATGGTCTTTTTATTTGAAATAATAAATCTTATTGAACTGATAAGAAACGTAACCAGATGTTTAAGTCATCGTTTCTCCAAGTTGGAGGGAGGGATAGCTAGGCCACTTGCATGTACTTACTCAGTCTGTTTATTGAGCACCTAGCACATGCGGCTGGCCCTAGGATATGGCAATGAGTCAAACACTTCAGCTTTCTGGGTGGGAGGTGTCACGAAGAAGTCAGAGATGTGCGATGTCCTGCAAAGCGCCCACTGGACTCCTTCAGATCAAGTGAGTTGGTGATTCTTAAGTTGGCAGTGACGGCTGTGTCCAGATCATGACATGGAGAGGAGCAATTTAAGGCCACAGGGATGGTGCAGAGGACCTAACTTTAAAACACCTCTTGGAGGAGCCCTAATGCCCCTCTCATTTTGAAGACCGGATAGACGATGCCTTATCATTGCGCCTGCTTACCCAGATATGGGTTCTAACCTGGCCTCCCTAGCGTCCGAAGCAAAACTTCCCAAAGGGGGTTCACTGAATCCCAAGTGACTGGAAATATGTTGGGAATAAAGGCTTCTTCTGACAAGTTCAGAAAACTGCGCGTTCTTTCTCTTTACATCAACATGTACAGGAAGTTCTACTGGAAAGAAACTTCATTTAATGCAGCATTTCCCTGGGGCGGGGCGGGGGGGAGCATATTTTGCACAGTCTCCCATGAGCTGGTGTTTCCTGTTGCACACCTTGGATGACCAGCTCTAAAGGTGCTGAAAAGAGGGGCGCCTGGGTGGCTCAGTGGGTTAAAGCCTCTGCCTTCAGCTCAGGTCATGATCTCAGAGTCCTGGGATCGAGCCCCGCATCAGGCTCTCTGCTCAGCAGGGAACCTGCTTCCCCCATCCTCTCTCTGCCTGCCTCTCTGCCTGCTTGTGATCTCTGTCTGTCAAATAAGTAAATAAAATTTAAAAAAAAATAAAGGTGCTGAAAAGAATGTTTCACATGATGCAGACTTTTCTTTTTGGGGACTTGGGTTGTCGAAGAGAAGGCAGAGGCAGGATGTCTTGTATTGGTTTTCCAAATGCCTTGTGTTCCGTTGGTCAGTCCCGTTGATTTGGGTGCAAAGATAGATGGCATTTAGAGCCTGAGAGACCATTGCTCATTTGCTGTCTTAAGGGAGGAGCTGGCTAGAGGGTCACGTGGATGCAAGCTGTTTCTGCACATGCCTTAAGCCTCAGTTCCTCTAATAGAGAATGGTTTGTGTTTGAAGTGTTCCTATTCTGACTTTGTTCTATCTTCTTTTGGTGTGTAAACATTGCTTTGGGTGTCAGCTGACCCTAAGTTAAGGAAGGGGAGAGGACTGACCTGTTTGGGGTTCCTAAGGGCGAGCCTTATGTAGGAATGATGAACTTGGGTTGGACAGTATATACTGAGTTTTTGCTGATGTTATGCAGTCTTAATCTCAACCTAAAAAGTACTGGCATTTAGATTTCCTTTCAGTTGACGTGTGTTTAGTTTTGGCCCTTCCTGAAGTCAGAGCGGATGTTTTAGCCTCTGTTAATTTTGAAATTTTTATTCTTTGTTAGTCTTTATGGGTCTAGTTTGACACAGCAAGCCAGGAAAGTTTCAAGGTGGGGCAAGCTCCCTGAGTGTTTCATTTAAGGGAGATCCTGGGATGAGTCTTCATAAAATAATTCCAAGTAAAAGAGCATTTGGGTCAATTACCAGGGTTGGGAGGAGGCCCCATCGTGTGCTACTGAATTTTTATTTTGTGCTTGGGGCAATTTCTAGAAAGATTCCTGACTGAGAATAGGGTTAAAGAAGCTGGATCTAAGAATTTGGAATGACTAGTCCTTTTGGGTCCTCCGTGTTGGGGTTCTCTGTTTTCATGGGTTCCGTTCTCCCACATGAAACAGGAAATTCAGTATGAATGGTGGGTATGTTGAGTACCATTACTGTGGACGGGCTCTCTGTGTCTGCAGTGATGTAGTATCCCAAAAGCCCCCATTCAAATTGCATGTGTATTCCAGTGATTTGAGCAGAAAACGTGTGAGGAGTGGTGGAATGAAGGTAACACTCCCTGCTCTTATTCATGGGATCTAGCAATTGGGTCAGTGACATTTTCTAAAAATGTCTTTTTTTTAGGACTTGAGGTTATTTCTACTAAAACAAATAAAGGAAGTCTGGCATCCCGTCTACTTAGGTATAATTGTCTCCCGATCAAAGTCATCTCCTTCTGACTTGAGTTTTATTTCATCTGAAATCATTTTCCTCTACTGTTACTAGATCGTGCTGTTTCATATATTATATATATATTTTACAAGCCACAAGTAGAAACAAGAAACAGAAGTAAGATGTGGAGTTTTATTAAGTTTTATATGTTTCCCCCCTTAGTTCTGAGACCATGTGAATTGCAAGAAAAATCAATATTAAAAAAAAACAGCAACTGGGGAGGATGTTGATTTGTGGCATTATTATTTTTATTTCCTGGGAAGAAAACAGGATTTTCATTAGATGCCGTTGTGCTGTTTTCCATTGAGAGAGATAACAGTGGGATGGATGGCCACGTTCAGAGTCTATATACATTTTTGCTTAACATTTAAATGGTGTTTGTTTGAACATTCCTGAAGCTGTTGCCTTCTTTCCTCCTGAGCAACTATTACATAGGGTGGTTCTGTTTGCCAAGGACAATTTCCCTCTGTCAGAGTGAAACTTCAGGCAATTTTAACTTCTTTCTACCATGGGATAGCTTGGTAGATCCAGGTTTTCTTGAAAGCACATTTGTTTTTCCTTGGTGTTGACCTTGGGAGTTAATTTTTGAAAAGCTTGAAGGTATATCATTTTGATTGATGGTTAAGTTAAAGGATACTCAATATGATGTAATTATGCAGATTTCATTTGCATAAAGCAAACGATGATGAGAGAATGAGTAGAAGGGAAAACGGAGTGCCTCTGCTGTGGGATTGTGGATGATTTTGTTGGCTTTCTCATTCTTCTTCCTCTCTAACCGTCACTAGTGTTTTTATATCCTTCTAGCAAGTAGTAAAAGGGAAAGAAAAATTTCTCACATGTTCATTTTTATGTCTTCTAGAGGTTGTGCATTTCAGGGTGTTTCTTCAGGGAGGCTAACTGGAAACAAAAAAGAACTGGCATTATGCTTAGTAAAATCAGCCAATCACAAAGGGACAGGTGTCATATGAGTATGTACCCAGAATGGTGTAATTTGTAGAGACAAAGTAGAAAGGTGGTTTCCAGGGACTGGGGGGAAGAGGGGGAGGGGATTTATTTTATTTTATTATTTATTTATTTTTAAAAGACTTTATTTATTTGAGAGAGAAAGAGATGGAGGAGAACATGAGCAGGGGAGGAACAGAGGGAGAGGGACCAGCAGACTCCACACTGAGCACAGAGCACTACACGGGGCTGGATCCCACAACCCTGAGACCATGATCTGAGCTGAAACCAGGAGTCGGATGCCCAACCGACTGAGCCACCCAGGCGCCTGGGAATGGGGATTTAGTGTTTTGTGGATCCAGAGTATGATTTGAGGAAGATGGAAAAGTTAACAAGGGCTTGGTGAGGGCCGTTCAACAGTGTGAATGTATTTAATACACCAAACTATCAAGCTAAACATGGTTAAAATGGTGAATTTTTTTTTTTAATGGTGAATTTTATGTGTATTCTACCACAGTAAAAGAAAAGAAAGAAAATTTAACAAAAAAAAAAAAAAAAAAAAAAAGAGAGAGAGAGAGAGAGAACTACTCCTATGTCCTTGCCATTATCTTCTCATGAGATGGAAGCTGCTCTGGGTGTGCTTAACCTTGGTGCCACCTGCCACAGGGGCTGAAGCTCTGAGGGGTGCCGAGGGCACAGACCCCAAGAGCTTGGAGGGGTGAGTATAGGTGTCACTCAACCTGAACTTGATACCAAGCTCTTGCCTTTCCAAAAGGTTTTGTTTATGAGAGATGAACACTGATGCAAGACAAGTTTGAAATTGTGAATTGGGTGTGCTCTATGTAGGGCAAATTTTTGGCCATATTTGTTACTGACTTCTACTTTGGAAACGAAACAATTTGGTAAAAATTAAGCTTCATCTGACTGTCCTCCAAAACAGTGGCACTTTCCCCATTGATTTTGTTGAATGTTTCCTCAAAGCCAAGTGCCTATGTAGCCTAACTTTTCTTTTGTTGCATCCATGTTGTTCTAAAGAGAGCATAGACTTTAGGTCTGGACAGGACGAAGTTTCAGTTTGGGCCCTGCCCTGGGTAGGTGGGTGTAGGTGGGTGCTCTTCCTGAGCCCAGGTTTCTCCATCTGTAAAATGTCTAGAATGATGCCTCCCTGGTTGAGAGGATTTACTGGGATAACATGTGAAAATGCCTGCCACTCTCTTGATTACTGGTGGTTGAAACGGTCATTGGGTTGACCAGATGTCCTAGATCAACCACATTTGTTATTGTTTTATAGAAGATGGTCCTTGATGATCAAACTGACAGACTTTTCAGAATTAAAATATTTATTTTTTATATTTTAAAAAAATATTTACTTATTAGAGAGTGTGTGCACAAGTGGGGAGGCAGGCAGAAGGAGAGGAACGAGCAGACTCTCTGCTGAGTGGGCCTCAATCCCAAGACCCTGAGATCATGAGGAAGTCAGACATTTGACCAACTGAGCCACCCAGGGACCCCTAAAATATTTGAAAGTATAGTTCTTTTAGAAAAGGCAAATGGAAAGATAATTATAATTGGTTTTTAATGCTTTATATTCAACTATATATTCTTGGTTTTTATTGGCACCTCATGCTGTGTTTGTATTCTCTTCAGAGAATGTGAATGATAGTCCCTCCATGTGTTTGAGACCTCTTACAGTTTGATGGTCTTGGAAAGCCCTTGGACTGGGCTTTGATCCTGGCTCTGTCTCTGTCAGCACAGTGACCCTGAACAAGTTACCTCTTTTTCCTCACCTGTCGGAGGAGCCTATAGAAATTATGACGGGGGGCACCTGGGTGGCTCAGTCATTAGACATCAGCCTTTGGCTCAGGTCATGATCCCAGGGCCCTGGGATCGAGCCCCGCATTGGGCTCCCTGCTTGGTGGGAGGCCTGCTTCACCCTCACCCACTCCCCCTGCTTGTGTTCCCTCTCCTGTTGTGTCTCTATCAGATAAATAAATAAAATCTTTAAAAAAAAAAAAGAAATTATGACGGTTGATGTTCATTGAGCGCTTACTGGGAGACAGTGGTCACTGCTGTAGATGGGTTATGTGGAGGGCATCATTTGGTCCCACACCTCTAGGAGGTTGCTGGTGTAATTATTCTCCAGTGTAAGTGGGGAAACTGAGGCTCACCTGTGTGTCCAAGGGCACACAGCTAGAGCAGGTGATAGGACTGAGCTGAATGTAGATTCTGAGGTGAGAACTTAGCATTGGGGAAGGCACTTAGTACATGTGACAAACACTGTGCACCCTTAAATTAGTATTTCCCTAATATGCAAGAGCTACTAGGTTATGAAATCTGGAATTCTCTAGGAGGGTAGAGAGTATCTAAGGACCAGTTGGTGTGAGAAAGCTCATGTTAGAAGCACAAACTGTGTTTGGTTGTAATTGTAGCTCCTTTGCGTTTATTTTTTCTCTTTGCCTTTTTTTTTTTTTTGCCAGAGAGAGAGAGAGAGAGAGCACAAGCAGGCAGAGTGGCAGGCAGAGGGAGAGGGAGAAGCAGGCTCCCCGCTGAGCAAGGAGCCCTGGGATCATGACCTGAGCCAAAGGCAGCCGCTTAACTGACTGAGCCACCCAGGCATCCCTTATTGCCTTTTTTTTTTTCTTTAAAGATTTTATTTGTTTATTTGACAGAGATCACAAGCAGGCAGAGAGGCAGGCAGAGAGAGAGGAGGAAGCAGGCTCCCCGCTGAGCAGAGAGCCTGATGCAGGGCTCGATCCCAGGACCCTGAGATCATGACCTGAGCCGAAGGCAGAGGCTTTAACCCACTGAACCCCCCCAGGCGCCCCCCTCATTGCCTTTTTAAACCAAGAAATTTCTATATTCCCTGTCAGGTTGACATATACTTTCAAAGGATGTAATTGGGGTTTTACTGTTTTTCTTTTGGAAAAAATCAGTTATTTCTCTAATCATTAAGCATCCTGTCCTGAGAATAATTACAGAGGATAAGCTCCAGCCACCAGGGGTGAGCAACTGGCAGTCTTGAAATGTTCTGTAAATATATTAGTCTTAAAATTGCATTTTAATGTGGTATACTAGTAAAATAGAATTTTACTTGCTGAATTACTCCATGTTAATAATGATCTTTTTCTAAGGAAGGCTGTTACTTCTTTTGTTTTAAATGGGTCAGTGATATCTTCCAAATTAAGTGAACTGTCCTTTGGGATAACCTGTTAGTATTTCCACTTCTGTTTGAGTCTGGAAAACTGATGGAATACAAGAAAGCAGATAGGATTTCAGGTCAAGACTTTGATGTTAGGAAATGTCATTTTCTCGACAGTGTGCTTTGACTGGCTTTGGCCCACAGTACTTCCTGACTTAGATGCTATATATTTTTTAAAAAATATTTTATTTATTTATTTGTCAGAGAGAGAGGGAGAGAGAGCGAACAAGCACAGGCAGACAGAGAGGCAGGCAGAGGCAGAGGGAGAAGCAGGCTCCCTGCCGAGCAAGTCCCCGACGTGGGACTCGATCCCAGGATGCTGGGATCATGACCTGATCCGAAGGCAGCCGCTTAACCAACTGAGCCACCCAGGCGTCCCTAGATGCTATATTTTAATATGAAAATGAGTTATGGCAGCTTATGTGGTCTTTATCATAATCTAGGTGATGCTAGCAAAAGGTATTCATTAGTTAACAATGACGCCTTCCAATAAAACCATTTCAGAAATAATTTCTGAGTAGTGGGTTGGTTGACAGTTACGTGTGCCAGAGATTTTTTATGATGTTTCTTTAAAGAGCCGAATTCTGAATTAACCCATATGGGAAGTTTCTTGTTGCTTTCCTAGCATACAGAGAAAATCAGGCTGCCAGTGTGTGGTGGACATATTTCTCATGATTAATAGAGGAGCAAAATACAGTTGATACAGAGTGAATATGCAAGTTTGATGCTAGACTCTGGAAGAAGAGAGGCTATCAACGGGAGAAACTGGAAACTCCCATTTACTTGAAGAATTGTGTACTTTGTTTACATTTTCCTTGAAGGCTAATTTTGATTCATCAAAACGTGAAGGTTGCATGTAATCTTAAACTGTTAATTATAGACCCCAGGGAATCATTAGCTTTCAAAAGAAGTGGGCACCTCTGTTAGAGTGTTAAAAAGAAAATAAATATCAAATAGATCACTGTTGTAGAATATTCTTTAATTATTGTTCATTGGTCAAAACTCCAAGGTATTGCCTTAAATGGATAAAATGGAGGTGTATAATAAATTCCTTGAGTGGGAGGGAAGCAGATTATGTAAGTACTTGAAGTTTTTCTCACCTATTAACTGGCTTTCACTCTAGGGAAATACTTGCTTTTTCATGATAAAATTCCTCATGTACTTAAAGTGTGTTTACATTTTGGTTGTGCCCCCTTTACTTCATATGGAAAGAAACCGCTGAATCTCAAACCTCTCACCCATCCTTGTTAAGAGGAGTGATTTGAGAACTAGCCAATCTTGCATCAGCGAAGAGGGTTACTGGTTAGAGAAACGGAGTCATTTCCGTGCATCTTTGGAATCAGCCCTATACAGGCCGTTACAGGTTGAATTGTGTCATTCTCCCCCCGGCTCCCACCTTCGCTGCTCCCACCTCCCCACCCCTCCACCTTTGTTCCCACCCCACCATCCCCCTACCTTCACTCCCACTCTAGGGTTTATTGAAGTCCTAATCCCTGGTACCTGTGAATTTGACCTTACGTGGAAAAGGGACTTTGACGATGTCATCACATTAAGATGAAGTCATACCAGAGTACGGCAGACCCATAATCCATTATAACTGGTGACCTTGAGAAGAGGGATATTTGGACATAGACCAAAGGGAGAATGCCCTGTGGTGATAGAGGTACAGAGGTGAAAGGAAGGGGCCATGTGAAGGTGGGGGCAGCCTGGAGTGATGTTGCTACAGACCAAGGGATACCCGGGGCCTCCCAGCAGCTGGAAGACACAGGGAAGGACCCTCTGCCGGTGGCTTTGAAGGGAGCAGGGGCCTGCCAACAGCATGATAGCAGAATTCTAGCCTCTAGAACTGTTGAGACAATTAATTCCTGTTGTTTTCAGCCTCCCAGTTTGTGGTTGTTCCAGCCACAAGAAGCTACAGGAGGATCAGACCTCCAGAGTTTGAAGCCAGGCTTTCCATTCTAATGCTCTGATGGATCTTAGGCAAGTTATTGATGTACTCGGTGCCTTGGTTTCCTCATCTGTGCAATAGGGCTAAAAAGAATACCCTCCTCGTGTAGTTGTTTTGAAGATAACACATGTATGATGCTTTTAATAATGCTATTATATGTAAAGAATACAGTCATTTCAAAGCCATAAATGGTTTTGGACCATTCAGCAAATATCTACTGAGCTTCCTTTTTCACAGCAGGCCCCACGCTAGACGGTGTGGGTCTGGGGTGAACCAAGCAGATGGGATCTCCGCCCTCCCAGATCTTTCAAGTGATCATTCCCTCTGTTAATGTGAAGAAGAAAGGAAAGCGCATTCCATGTGGCATCTTTATGGGCAAAACTGGGACGTCAGAGAATCCGGCGCAGAACCTGCCTACTGGGCCGGCAGTGAACGTGGGAGCCACACTGCCTGGCATCAAATTCAGGTGCTTGCTAGCTCTCACCTTGGGCCATGATAGAATTTTTAACTTTCTCTGCTTCCATATCTGCAAAATGGGGACATACCGGAATCCTCCCTAATGGGGTTATGGTGAGGATTAAATGAGTTAAAATGCATAAAGTACCTGGACGAGTAGGCACCCGATAAATGTTATTACATTATGAAATGATCCCTGAGAGATCTTAAATTTGTAAATGAATTTTTGTGATAATTATTAAGCGTGGAGATCAGACATATTAAGTATGGATCAGATGTAGTTCCTTTCCACGTAGACTCATGGTCAAGTTGTGGTGGGGGCGGGGATGTCACTTATTTACATGGTAGTGAAACAGCATATGAACAAAAAATGATGGTAGAAAGTAGAAGGAGCATGACTAATTCTCCTTGGAGTACCAGGGAAGGTTTCCCAAAGATGAGTTTTGGAGGTTGAATAGGAGTTTGCCAGGCAGCAAAGGAAAGAAAGAACATTAGGGGAAATGAGAGTAGTAGATCCAAATGCATGGAGTCTTAACGCCATGACAGGTGCAGGAGACATCCAGGGGTCACTCACATGGTATGAGAGTGTAGATGGATCCTGGGACCAGGGTTCAGATTCTGCCACTTACTGCTGTGTAACCTTAAGCTACTTTCTTGATGTCTCTCTGCCTCTGTATTTTCATCTTTTAGTGATAACAGGCTCTGGGGCGAATAAATGAACATATTACTTTAAAGTGCCAAAGTAAGTGCTCAAAAAGTATTGGCTCTAATTAACATTATTACCCTTGTATTTGCTATTGAAACCAAGGGTTAAGAGGCTTACTTACTATTCTTGGTCTAGTTCATGGATTCCTGTGGGCCTGTATAATGCTGCACCCTTGAGTCCATAGACATTCCTGAAAACAACTTTTTTACCATTTGACATTGGGATTAGGAGGTGAAGAAAACACAATGTACTTTGCTTATAGAGGGAAAATGATTCAGGTAGGCTAGACATTGGCATAGAACTCTGTGCAGATTGCTGATTAGGCAAAATAAGAAAAATAAACCAGCATGTTGAGCCAACATTGTTTTGTTTTTAAGTCTGGTGAACCACCTGTATCTAAGTGATTAATTTCAAGATGGCTTTGGTTTGTTGCTAATTATCTCCAGATTACTCGGTGACATCAGTCAATGTTCTGAACCAGTATACTTTGAAAAAAGCCACCACCGGAAGGAACACAGTCTGTCTCTGGTGTCCCAGCCAGAGAGGCTGCACATGGCCTTGGATTTCTTCGGCTGCCTTCTCAGGTCGGTGATGGCCATTGCGTGATTTCAGCCATAGTCCCACCCACTTTTATTTTTAGTTTTTGGAGTGGGGGAGTCATTTCTAATTGTGGTTTTCTTTGATTTTGAAAGTAAAACGTGCTTGTTAGGACAAGGCTCAGACCAAAAGAAAATTAAAAGTAAACATCACTAGAAATTTTAACATTTGGAGATTATTATAACACTCAGGACAGATCCCTTCAAGACTCTTCTCATTTGCAAAAAAAAAAAAAA